>PVJI01013947.1:0-45902 GCA_004026765.1 Micronycteris hirsuta | reverse complement strand
TCTCCTTAGAGAAATCTGCTGACAGTCTTATGGGAATTCCTTTGTAGGTAACTGTCTCCTTTTCTCTTGCTGCTTGTAAGATTCTTTCCTTATTCTTGATCTTGGGTAATGTTATTATGATGTGCCTTGGTGTGTTCCTCTTTGGGTCCCACTTCTTTGGGGTTCTCTGAGCTTCTTGGACTTCCAGGAAGCCTATTTCTTTTGCCAGATTTGGGAAGTTCTCGTTCATTATCTGTTCAAAAATACGTTCAATTTCTTGGTGTTCCTCTTGTCCTTCTGGCAGCCCTATGATCCAGATGTTGGGTTGTTTACAAATGTCTCCAAGGTTCCTGAGTCCCTCCTCATTTTTTTGAATTCTTGTTTCTTCCTTCTGGTCCACCCCATTGGTTTGAGTTCCAGCTTCCTTTTTTTCCCCTATTGGTTCCCTGTAAATCTTCCTCCATTATCTTTATCATATTCTTCATTTGTTCAATTATTTGCGTCCACCTTTCTTCCAGTTTTGTGAGCACCCTGATTACCAGTGTTTTAAACTGGGCATCTTAATTTGGCTATCTCTTCGTCCGTTAGTTTTAATTTGTTCTGATCTTTCATTTTGGCCATTTTCATTCTTTTTTTTTTTTAAAGATTTTATTTATTTATTTTTTTAGAGAGAGGAGAAGGGAGGGAGACAGAGAAGGAGAGAAACAGCAATGTATGGTTGCCTCTCACATGGCCCTCACAGGGGACCTGGCCTGCAACCCAGGCATGTGCCCTGACCGGGAATCGAACCGGGACCATCTGGTTCCCAGCCCGCGCTCAATCCACTGAGCTACACCAGCCAGGGCCATTTTCATTCTCTTTTATCCCAGAGCACCTGTGGGAGTCTTAGGTGTTTGTCAGTGCCTGGCAACCTGGGTCGCTTTTTTGTGACGTTTCCTCTGGGGGCAGGGCCTGGGAGGGAGCAATGGCGTCTGCTGTTCACCGCTGCTCCCTATCACCCTCTGCTCCCCAGTTCCCCACTGCCTTTTCCGCCAGTCTCGGCCCTGCTTGTTCCCACTGGCCTCTCCAGTTATGCCGCCAGCCTGCGAGGTTCACCCGTTGCTCGGGGTTGTGCTTTGGTTAGGCGCTCATGGGGTGAGTCCCTCCTGGCAAACTGCTTCTCACTCTGCTCCTCTGTTTGGTTCTGCCCCGCTTACCGGCCTGGATGTACGTCCTCCCCAACTTCCTGGGTGTCGGACTTCCCTTCAGTTCGATTCTGTCTGTTTTGGTTGTTTATTTTTCGCTATTGAGTTTGTTGTTTAAACTCTTTGGTTGTGAGTGGCAGTGCAGTGCGTCCACCTACGCCACCATCTTGGCAGAAGTCCCTACAGTACAAGAAATTTTGTGTAACAAATAATTACAAAACACAAGAATAGATACAAGGTATTTCAGGTACAACCCATGCATGATGTACATTCTTATTTTTCCCTCAAAATTTGGGAAAAAAAGTACCCATTATATACAGCAAAATATGGTATATTTCATAGGTAGAAAAATAGATAGTTTACTCTATTGGATGGTAGCAGCAAAATTAGTTTTATATTTACATATTATTTAAATATGCCTTTTCTGTTGATATTAAGTACAGTCTGTATGTTTACATGTCATTATATTTTCTTTCCTCTATAGTCCTAGTAACTTCTTTTTTTATTGTTATTCAAATACAGTTGTCTCCATTTTCCCCCACCTTTCTCTCCCGCCACACTGACCCCCACCTCCCACCCTCAATCCCCAACTTCCCACCCCCAAACTCCTCCTCCCATCCCCACCCCCCTTTGGCTTTCTCCATGGGTCCTTTATACATGTTCCTTGATGACCCTTCTCCTTCATTTCTCCCTTATCCAAGTCCCCCTACCCCTCTGGTTACTGTCAGTTTGTTCTTTATTTCAATGTCTCTTGTTATATTTTGCTTGCTTGTTTGTTTTGTTGATTAGGTTCCATTTATAGGTTAGATAATATGGTATTTGTCTTTAACTACCTGGCTTATTTCACTTAGCATAATGCTCTCCAGATCCATCCTTACTGTCACACAGGGTAGGAGCTCCTTCTTTCTCTGTGCTGTGTAGTATTCCATCGTGTAAATGTACCATAGTTTTTTGATCTACTCATTCAGTCATGGCACTTAGGTTGTTTCCACCACTTGACTAAATATAAATTTAAAGAATGCCCACCATTAAGGGTATAATAAGCTGTTTTATCTGAAATATTTTGTTCCCATACATTTTCCCACTATAAATAATGCCACTATAAATGTTTTATACATACAAGTTTGTACACACTACTGGTCATTTTCTAGTATTATGGAATTTCTTACCTCTTCCATATAATATAACCTCTTCCTCTATCACATAATAAGACATATGATTATTTCCCAAGTAACTAGAACTGGATTTCTGATTTAAAAGGTGACCATATGACTTTGATTTCCCTCCAGAAATATGATAGCTGCTTTAAAAAAAATGCAATTCTTTATAAACGTCTTTAAGTGGCTGCTTTTCCAGGTAAAATTTGTTCATAGTTGTTTTATTTTTTATATTTATACTTGTCTTTTTTTTTTTAGTTTTATTATATTTTTTCCATTATCTTCCCTCACCCTTGCTGTATCTAGTTGATTTAGTTTGCATGATTAAGGAGTAGTAACTCTGCATGTCTTTTTCTCTGAGCATTTATCTATTTCTTTCTTTTGAGAACTGCAGTATTTACTCCTTTCTGAAGAAAAGGGCAATGGGGGTGGGGAAGACAGTCTTTTTTTAACTCACTCATTCATGTGAGATTTTTATAATGGCAAATGTAGGTAAGTTTATCATTCTTTTTTTCCTCTCATCATCCTTTTCCCTTCTATGTTGTTTTTAATCTTTTATGAATTTTTAAAAACTTTATTAAATCAAAGCTATCAATAATTTATTTTGACGTTCTTGATTTTAATGCTATACTTGTCTTTCTTAATACAAGTTAAGGTAATTATTTTTTCATTTAACTTTTAATTCTCTTGTGGCTTTATATGTAGAATATAATATCTTTGCATGTTAGTAACTATACATAGATATGTGTAGGTATGTATCTTTTAATTTGTCAAGAATGTGTTGTAATAAATGAGCTAGGTATCCTTTTTTTATTTCTAGAAATCTGTATCCATTTTGTTTAGCACCAATTATTTTTACTTATTCTAATGTGTGTATTTTTTTATCATATATTGAATTTTTCTACACTTGCTTTTTCTTTCACTTTCTAATTTGCATAATTTCTGTCAGTCTATCCTTACACTCATTTCACATTAAATCATTTCAATTCCATAATGTACATGAATACCATTTAGCACAAACTCTACCTATATCGGTTTACAATAAATTTTAAAATTTTACACTAAATTTAAGGTGCTATTTATATTCAAGGATAATGAAAGGTGAATCTAATATAGATAAAATCAAAAGTATATTTTAATTCATATCCAACAGTATTAAAATCTAATTCAGATTCTCCTTTTAATTTAGAAGAAAAGTATTTCACTTTTTCTTACTCACATTATATGAACACCCTGGAACTTGTGTTATCGTAAGGTAATTTCTGTAATTTCATCCATTTTCCACATTCTCTGCTTAAGGGTTAATGGTTAACTTCACAAAATATTTTATTTATATCTATGGCTTATAACAGAAGTATAAGTTAGCTAAGGCTGCCATAACAAAATATCATATAGTGGGTAACTAAAACAACAGAAATTTATCTCTCACAGTTCTGAAGGCTGGAAGTCCAAGGTCAGGCAGGGTGACAGCACAGTTGGTTTCTGAGGAGGCCCCCTTCTTGCTGTACCTATCTGAGGTTTCCTCAGTGAGTGCGCATAAGGAGAGAGCATGAGCTTGCCGGTGTCTTCTTATATTAGACACTAATAGTATAGGCTCAGGCCCCCAACCTTATGATCTCATTTAACTTTGCTTCTTAAGAGACTCTGTCTCCAAAAACAATCCCATGGAAGGTTAGGTTTTCAACATATGCATTTGGCAGGGAGGAGCACACATTTAGTCCATAACACCAGAGAATTCTTAGTGAAATCAATATATTACTTTATATACAAAACGTAATTCATAGCAAAATTTTCTGAAATGTGTTATTGTACAAATTGCGGCATGTGGATCTACAGCAGGTCATAGAAAATATATGCAAAATATTTTAATTGGCATCCATGGTAAGAGACTCACCAGTGGGGCCTCATGACCCTTAATTACTCACCTTGCTTATGCATTCTGCTAACATATTTAAGCTTATTTTAATCTCTGGCAGTTGGTTAAACATTCATAACATATGTATAAACAATTATTTCAGAAATGCCTTTCTTCTAGAAGAATGAATAATAAAAAGGTTTCTGTACAATCTGATATTTTCCTTTCCAGATCAAGCCTATAAATATTATACTGTGAAACTCTCAGAAATTGCTCTGTTCCACCAAGAAGCTGAAATTGCTGTTTGACACATAACCCTTTGGATAGTCTGACTACCTTGTTATATTCCAGTTGGTACAGTAATCAGTTAGAGACCAGAAACATGTTTTATTATAAGAGCAAACAGAGTGCATCTTCTCTAGAGATCAGAGAAAGATACAAGATTTGACAGCCATAGACTTTTAAAACCAGACTGATCTGAAATGAAAATTTTTGTGAGCTACAACAGTTTATGTTGTGACAGTCAGTTTACAACTAAATATCAGAATCTCCATCAGAGACCACTCAGGAAAAAGTGACGTTTTAATAAGATTTTTGCATGTTTGCATTGGCTAAGCCAATAAGCAGCATAGCAAACACCAGAACAAGGTTTGTCTTTACCTTGTGTAAAAAGAATCTCAATTAGGTAGAAAAGAAATTAAAACGTCAAGCCTTGGTAATACAGCATTAAATGATAAACTGAACTGCCAAGACAGCAAAGCCATTATGTTAACGGTATTGCGCATTACAATGACTTGTGTTTACTTCTGTGCCACACACATTTTATTCTGCCGGTGCTTTCTAGTCTCTGGACTCTTAAAATGATTAAACACTGTAATTTTTCCTTAAATATATCTCCTAAGTCACTAATTACATTCTCTAGACTCTTACAACCTTATTCATGTGACCACTGCTTGTATTTTTACAATGGGACTGTTGTCAGCTCAGCAATCTAGCTGTCCTGCCCAGGAAAGCCTACACACTCCCAAAGCTAAATCACATTCCTAAGTACCTTTTTCTTGAAACTTGTTTTATTGGCCACTTGAGAAAGGTTTAATTGTAAAGGTGCTAAATGGGAAACCAAAGAATGTGTTCCTTTTTCTTAAGCAAATTTAAAGCTGCTTTGTATAAAAGCATGTCCTGATGCTTGCAGTGTGGGTGGTATCAAAGAATACAGAGATGCCACTCCTGTCCTTAACTCTCCGCTCCCTGAGTATCAGCTCAAACATCCAGATTTTCTCTAATAACTCAGTTCCTATTTTCTTTTGCCTCAATTAGATATCATTCAGTTCTAAAATTTGAAGATCAAAGAGCAACTCACAGAGGCCTCTCTATGAGCATTTATTCCATAAATGAACCAGATGTTCCCAGGAAATTAGTCAGTCCTTGGTTATTGCAAGTTAGGGGAAATATTATTTTCTAGGTATTACACTATAGGGGATGCACTAATCATAAGCATCATCATATCACTATTTGAAATGTCTAGAGGATTTCATGGTTCTCCAGATAATTCCTGACCTTTTTGTATAGGGTGAATATGGTTCAATGATCCTAAAATTCCTATATTGTATTGCAGCAGATGCTAAATTCTAGAGATTAATTCAAGGTCATGAAAATACACTCTTAAATGGTAATTAGCTGTCATTCACTTAACATCTTTACCAGCTAATAGACTCAGTGTTGACAAACACTTGTCTAGGTGCCTGAAAGGGCACATCCCTAGTTGCCATTAATTATTAAATTTGTGCTCACTCTGTCACACTCCTGGGAGAGCAGAGCAATGTGAGAAAGTGACAGAATTTTTAAGACTTGTACAGAACAGCTTTGAAGACAAAATGAAATAAATATAATGCCTGTGATAAATGTAGTTCAAATGACATTGGTCCTAGACATTTTGTCAAATCAAAGATTTTGTTATCACATAACCATCATGAAATAATTTGACGAGTTCAATCAGTCAATCCTAATATGGGGAGAAGGGTTGGAGAACTGGGTCCAGGAGAAAGAAGACACATATTTCTTCTTTTTTTATCTATTGTTTATTTAATCTATTCTTTTAGCATTTATCACATTTATAATGTTTAAAAATCATATGTAACTACATATGAATTTGCTTCATCTTTACATTTTATTATTTCTTCTGATTAAATGGATTAATTATTGTTTAACCTTTTATTTTTGCTGGTGCTATGCCTCTACAGCTACCTTGGGACCTGCTGCTGTAGTCAAACTACTCTTTTATGCCCCAATTGCAGCGTCATTTTCTAAAACATTTGTAAATTTATTGATTTAGCCTTTTTATGGCTTCAGTGTCTATTGTTCTCATCATTATCTTTTATAATAAATGCATCTGTGCTGATTTTATGTAACACAAATTGCATGTGCTACAAAGCAAGGTATTTATGGTCATTTTATTTATTTGTTTGATTGTTTATTGTTGTTCTATTACAGTTGTCCCAGTTCATCCCCACTGCTCTCCCCTGCCCTGCCCACTGCCCCGCTCCTGCAATCAGTCCCCATCCTGTTGCCCGTGTCCAGGGTCCTTTACCCATGTTTCATGACTTGACCCTTCTCTCTCTCTCTCCCCAGTGATTCCCCTCCCCCCACCCCTCTGGTCACTGTCAGTTTGTTCTTTATTTCCGTGTCTCTATTTCTATTTTGCTCATTAGGTTCCACTTATAGGTGAGATCATATGGTATTTGTCTTTTGATTGGCATTTATTTTAAAACATCATTGTAAGTAAAGTTTTCTAAATATTAGGGAGATAATTAAATTGAAGTATATTTTGCACTTTTTGTAAAATAAAATTTTTTCTGAATGTAATTAAAATCACGTATATAATAGAAAATATATTGCCTTGGCTGGTGTAGGTCAGTGGATTGAGCACGGGCTATGAATCAAAGGGTCGCCAGTTCGATTCCCAGTCAGGGCACATGCCTGGGTTGCAGGCCAGGTCCCAGGAGGGCCACATGAGATGCAACCACACATTGATGTTTCTCCCCATCTCTTTCTTGCTCCATTCCCTTCTGCCTAAAAATAAGTCAATAAAATCTTTAAAAAAAAAAAAAAAGATAAAAATGTTTAAAAAAAAAACCTTACCGCAGGATTAGAACTCAATAAAAAAAAAGATATTTCAAACATAATTTAAAAACCAGCCATCACTCCAGAGAAAACCATCATTAATATCTTGCTATATTTCTTTTCATTGTTTTTAAAAATTGTTGAGACAAATGAGAAAAATTTTCTTACTGCACATATAGTTTCCCATGTTATTATTTTGTTTCAACATAAGATGTTGACTATATAATATTCTATTGTGTTAGTGTGCTTTAACTTATTTAGGGACTTTTTTTTAAAAATCACGATAAATAACTTAGGATAAAATATGGTTTATTTGAATTTCTGTGTAACAGTTTTTCATAAGGAGAATATTTTGGTCTGTACATTAAAAATATTCTTGGTCACAGAATAACAAGTTCCTTTCCCTGGGTATGTAAATTTAGGGAACTTTTTTTGGTATTATTAATAATTCAATTTTAATCACATTTCTTGGTGCTGTACTATTAATAATGTGATTCATTACAACATCAGTATAGTGATGTGTATGTAGCCATGCATATAGATTCCAATTTCTCTTAAACTTTTACCCACTTTGGACAACTTGTCTAATTGGCCAAGAGAATAATGGTACTCCCATTTCACAAGCATCTTTTCCCTGATAGCAGTGAATTTGCTTCATGAGCATGTTTATTATTGTATCTCATTTTAAATCCATTATTGTTTACATCACCTACTTTTTACCTACACTTTAGGCATTCTTTTTCTTGCTAAGTTTTTTAAATAACATTTTCTTTTACCCAACCATGGGAAATACATGGACATTATACTCTGTACCAGGGATCGTTTATCTCATTACCTGAAGTTTTTGTGAGCCTTAAGAAGCATTGTAGATACTCCTTTTTTCACTGGAAAAATATAATGTAATAAAGACTACCACTGTATATGCACTCAGGTTTTTACTAGGCACTTTACATATACTATCTTGTATAGGCCTCAACATTGTGTAACAGATCCTGAGGGTGAAGGAAGTTTAGTAACTATTGGATATTTTGTTAGTTTTTTTTTTGTAATATTCTTATCCTGTTTTCAAATCAATAGTGTACAAGCTACTCAAATGAATTTTTAAAATCACTTATTTATATAGTTTTTCTTTTTTGTATTATTAATACAGTGAATTGCAACTGATTGACTTTTTTGTATTTTCTTTTTTTTTTAATGGAATTTATTGGGGTGACATTGGTTTGCATTGATTGATTTTTGAGCATTAAGCCAATCTTAAGTTCTGAAATAAATTCATGTTTTATTAACCTTTTGTATATTGATGCATTTAAGTTTGCTAATATTTAAGTGCTGTTTTTTTTGTATCTATATTAGTGATATATAAAAGATTGTCTTCTCATTTCTTTTAAGGGTCTTATTAGGCATTTATTTGTGTGGGGCTTTCTCTAGTATCATGAATTATGTTGGTGAGTGTTTCCTCCACTTTCTTTTGCTGCAAGTGTTTTATAGAATTGATATTATTTCTTCCTTAAATGTTTAGAAGAAATCTCCAGTGAAGACTTAAGAGTCTGTAGTTTTATTACTAGAAAGACTCTATATATGAGTTAAATTTCTTAAATCTAGGAATATTCAGATTTTCTATTTCTAGTGCCAGTTTTTTTAAGTGATATTTTCCAAGGAGTATGAACATTTCATCTAAATTTTCCAATGTACTACGTGGTTTTTGTCATGGTTTGTTTAATCACTTTCCAAGAGTGTCAAAATATTTAAGGAAATTTTTGAAATTTGATCCTTTAGTTCATCAGTTGCTGCTTTATATTTCTCAAAACAACTTAGTGACCTGAATATATTTTCGTTATTATCCTTCCTTCTTTGTTAGCTCCATTTATCAGAATATAATATCTAGTTTGATATTGCAAACTTTAATTTCTATTTTTCTAATAAGAAAGTTGATCACCTAACATTTTCTTTCATAACATTGAGCTGATATATATATTTCCAATCAATGAATATCTTGAATATTATTTTAATGAAGGTTTTATAAAATTATCTGAAAGCCAATCTTTATATTTGTGAGCCTAGATCTCAGTTCTGTTAAAATTACATAGTCATTTGTATTTCTGTTAGCTTATTTCAAATATTGTATTTTCTGTTCTGTAGTTTTATTTCATTTATCTTCTCTATATTTGCTCTGTTAAAACAAATTTCTCTCTGTTACTTTCAATTTATATATTCAGTTTATATTACTGTCCTCATATTGTCTCAACATTTACATGCCCACAATTTTTCTTTTAATTTTTGTAATCTGTTTATAAACATAGTATCTATCTGTATCAGTATATCTACTATCTATCTGTTGTCTTTTTCTCTCCAGAAAAGGAAAGTTTGTTAGCATTTTTTACACTTATCCTCATTTTTTTGACTGCCATCTTCGTCCCAAAATAAGTTTTGTTGGATATCTTCTTCCTGTCATTGCTTTGGTTAACATTAAATTTTAAAGGTTATTTACTTTTATATATTTCTCATATTTCTTTATTATTACTGTAACAATTTATTGAAAAATAATTAGATGAAGTTTCTAAGCCTGCATAACTTGAAAACACTTTTTTCATAACATGATCATTTTTTTTTCTTTTTCTAACATGGATGTTATCTTTGTAAATGTAAACTTTTCTCATTAGGAAGCTTTTAGGATTTTTGTCTTTTGATGTGTTAAAAAATGCAATTGAGTAAATTTTAAATATCTTCTAGCTTTAAAGGTCTAATCTGGCAGTGTCTCATCTGGCAGATAGAAAGGAGCTCCTAGGGGCAGTACAAAATGAAAGACTTTTATAGGCAGAAGGGAGTCAGGCGAGGAAGTGATACTAGCAAAGAGTGGATTAGTTGTGGTAAGAACACCTTCCTTAGGGGATAGTAGGAGTCTACAGGCAGATTACCTCACTAGCACTGACCAGGTAATTCCAAACCAACTGGTTTAAAATTCTATTCCTGGGAGAAGCTGAAACTTTAGTATTAAGTTTTGGTTTGGTGATATGGGACTTGGCATGAGTAACTCCATTTTGGGCCTGTTGTTTTGTATTTAACAAATATTATTAAAATTAATTTAGTATGTTCACATGTCTACCTTATCTTTTAATCTGACATTTTAGTTCTAAAAATTCTTGGTCATTATTTCTTTAAGTATTTTCTCTTTATATTTCTCTATGAGGATTATTATTAAATAAATATCAACATTTCTATTTATTGTACATATGTCATAACTTACCTTTTCTCTCATTATTTCTTTCTTTGTCTCTTCCAGTTGCCTTCTGGGAGAGTTCCTAGAATTATTCAGTTCACTGGTTTGTTCTTTAGTTGAATCCACCGGGCTATTTAACCCTTTAATTAATTTATTAATTTCATTTTTTTCCTTTTTTTATACCCAATGTTTTGATTTGTTTTAGTCTTTAAAATTGTTTGTTTTTATCTTATATTTCCAATATTACTTCTTATCTCTATATGGATATTTATAATGCTTCTGGTGATTTTATAAGAAGAGTTAAACACTTCAGGACAGAGGGCCTAGAATATCAAAATGAGAGCTAAACCATTTCCTTTTTTTTTTTATTCCCCGCACATCACTGACCATCCTTTTCCCTCAGGTGTCTCTTGTTTCTCTCTATTCTTTTCTTTTCTCTTCTCTCCTCTTCTTTTCTGTCCTTTTTTCTTCTCTCTTTCTCTCTCTCTTTTTTTTTTTTTTTGTGCTACATTATCATGTAAATACTACAGTTCTCGGGTACTGTAGTTCTTTCTGTGGAAGGGAAAAGTATTGCTAGAAGCATACCTGTATCTGTTCATTACTTCCCAATCTAGAGCTTCTCAAATACAGGACATTTTAGCCCACCCTCAAAAGTTATGATTCACAAAGACCCAAGTAGTTGGGGCCCCATACATTTGCATATTAAAATATTGCCCAGAATTCTCTAGTTTGAGTTAGGCTGGTCCTATTGTTTTTGTTTCTGTTTACTTTCTCTTTCTGGGCTGATGACAGAGTCATCAACTCATCTAGTGCAATGGAAAGTTGGTTTAGTTACTGAACAAGAATTGGGGTCCTGCTGCTGCTGCCAACCTCTGGGGAAAATTCCAGAGGCAAAGTATTGCTGATAAAGAAAAAGAGTCTTTCTTCAAAAGCTACAAAGTTTTAGAATAACAGCTTTTCACATGTGTTAGTCAGGTAAGCCTATCAATTAAGGCTAAGCTCTTTAACATCTGAGTTCACCTATCATTTCCCCCTGTTAGTTTTTAATGGTCTTATTTGTATAGGGTTAGTGTACAAACTAAAGTAATATACAATACAAAAGCTATACAATTTTGGACGAATGACCGACTTCTGCCTCAGAGCTCGTCCCCTCTACAACACCCAGAAAAAGAATAACCCTGCCACCTCCTACCAGGCCAGCCCAATCCTAGGCTGTGCCCAGAGTCCCTTTCCATCCAAAATATCATCTGTTGGGAAATGCAGGCAGCTGCAGCACAATCATCCAAGCATCCACGAAGAGACCCCGAGAGCCAGTCTCTGCCCTTATTTTATTTCAAATCTTCTAGCCCATAATTCTATGTGCTCTGGAGACATTCAGCTTCTCAGCCAGTCCCATCCTAGACTCTTTACCATTGCCTCCTCCTAAGGCCCCTCCCTAATCCTCCTCAGTGATCTGATCAGATCTCTCTGCATTAGTTTCTCCTAGGTTTATATTCAACTATCTCCCCAAAGGCTTTTTCACAGTTTTAATGTTAGTGTCCATGCTCCATCAAATTCTTTGTTTCTCTGTGACATCTCCCTTTAGAGTAAATTCCAGGGTAAAGATCCAGTAGCCTGTGTTGGTTCATCATCTTTTCAGAAATCTTAAGACTAATATAAGTTGAATAAAATTATTTTTAAAAATAACAGTTTTGCAGTCTATTTTATGCAGATGAGGACATCTCTCTGATTGGATTATAGAGTAGCTGACAAGATTATTTGTTCCCTTGAGGGTGGTTATGCTTCTGAGGGGTCTGAAAAAGAGGATTGCTCTGGCATTTCAAAATAGTGTTAACCTGGATGCACAAGAACCATGGATAGGACTTATTTGAGTCAAAGGTAAACCATTTACTAAAGAAGTTATAGGCCTGGGACATGACTACCCACCATGACATGCCCAGTTAGGAATTTACAGTAAGATCATCCTGTGAGGTTACTTTTGGTCAGATTTATTACAGAAGTTCTGTTTTTTTGCCCTGGCTGGTGTAGCTCAGTGAACTGAGCGTGGGCTGCGAACCAAAGGGTCACAGGTTCGATTCCCAGTCAGGGCACATGCCTGGGTTGCAGGCCAGGTCCCCAATGGGGGCCACATGAGAGGCAAGCACATATTGATGTTTCTCTCCTTCTCTTTCTCCCTCTGTTCCCTTCTGTCTAAAAATAAATAAATAAATAAAATCTTGAAAAAAAATTTCTGTTTTATTCACATTCACATATCCATATACCATTGAATTACTTTGATAACCCCTGGAATTTAAGATGCTCTTTCCTAGCTATCTGTAGCTAGGGTAATGTAAATGAAATCCTATCTTGTCTATACCAAACAGTGTATTTTAATTTTAATAATATTATTCCCTCAACATCTTTAGAAGCATTTTTCATTAATGAAAAATTCCAAGATGACTGCTGTACATAAGCCAAGAAGGGATAATTTTATTTTTTTAATATAGCACTTTCAGTAATTTTTAGATTCGAACATCTATGCTACTTAGAAAAATCTCTGAGTTTTTTATCCCATACGATGTGCTTATAGCACCTAATCTAGTTACTTCAGTTCTAAGGGGACATTATTATCAAAGGTATATTTCTCCAGAGACTGAAAGATTTGCCAAATTAGTGACAGGGTTCAAAAGCTGAAAAATGTTGGAGTCTTTTCAGAGAATGGAAAATAAATGACACAGGAAAACAACATATGACAATGAGACAGATGTGCATTTATATCTGGTAATGAGAGTTCATAGACCACTTATATGAGGGGTTGGACTAACATTTACATTTATGTCAATTCTATGGATTATAAGGAAAGCATTTCTGGTTGGAACAACAATAGCAAGATACAATGCTACAATGAAATCTAATTGTTATTAGCTATTACACTGGAATGTCAATGAGGAACTGCTTTGTTCAAAGGTTGGCATTTGGCAAAGTCATTAAATTGGTTGGTTCATCAGGGAATAAAGTACATTAGTGAGATATTCAGCTGTGACTGAGTATATGTATTAGAAAGCCTGCCTTCCTCTGTTTGCACATCATAAATCAAGATAAGATTTAGTACACAATTCTTACAGGAAGGGGCAATTGTGTCTTTTATAAGGTTTAGCTCAAGTAAACTAAACATTCATTCATAGTTGGGTTAGTATTTTATTTTTATAATTTTCTTCATGCTAGTGACATGCTTATTATAGTTGGTTCTTATATAAAAAAACTTTATAGGGAAGATGAACATGATAATTAAATGATAAAAAGATGATCCCTAAAGATTTGTATTGAATTTTCTCTGTGCTTGGTAAATAGGATTTTTGACTTTTAATTATATGTACTTTAAAAATGATTATTATCAAACAACTTTCCATTATTTCCCAAGGTTTTTCTATAACTAATTATTCTCAGTTATTAGAGGTAAATGCAATTATTATAAAATACCCTTAAGGAAGACTGAAAATAAAGGATTTTTTTAATAATGAGAAGACAGATTTTTTAAAGTAATAAAATAAGAAAGTAATTTTATTTCTTGTATTATTCTAGGTTAAATACTTTCTTCTTTTTTCAAGTCTTTTCTAGTCCTTCCAATCTGAATTAACATCATTCTTTTAGATTTTATTACTTTGCTTTATATTTAATAAATCTCTTAAGTCATTTGGCTCATATTGGAGTTTTTCCTTACTTTTCTCCTCTACTGTCTGTCTGTTTGCCTGTTGAGAGTAGGAAGCATACTTGATGAATTTGAATGCCATCTTTTATTTTCCCCTAATACACTAACAGACATTTAAAGTCTCAGTATATTTCTAAAGTAAATTAATATTTATCTGTTATTAAATAATTTAAAATGTTATCAAATGCATGTTTAGCTTTGCAGTAATAATTACATTAGAACTGTATTCCTTAAATATTAAATGATATAAATAGTTTACTATGATTAGAATATGAACATATTAGTTACCAAACTAACATACTAATATCTCAATGGAAGATATTTGGGGTTATTATAAAATAATCTAAATAAGTTATATATATATACATTTTATATATATATATACACATACACATACATGTATATACACACATTGTATATGATAAAGTTCCCATACATAAATTTATAAAAATAAGTGCCCATATCTACATAAATCACATTAGTATATAAACACACATACATATATAGAAATAATAGAATGCATAAGAAACACACCTATTTTACATTCAGCAATACATTCCCATGCCAACACACATAAACAGATCATTCCTATATTGTTTCCATGACAAAATATAACCACAATTAAAGATAGTATGATGTGGTCATATAATAGCTATAAGATTTGAGAATTGAGTTCTAGGCTCAGCTATAACAATAGTCATTTAGAAAATAATTTATTTTCTCTTGTCCTAGATATTTTGCCTTGTAAAATTCATGTATGAAACTCTCTGACCTCCAAAATAGCTATACCAAATGGAAAAGTCTGTTCTTTTCCTGACTATGTCTAAGGTTACCATGGTATTAACACTGTTCTAGGAGCTTCTGGTGTCTGCATATAAGCACAGCATAGGTAAGGGGATGGTGATATAGGAAATGCACACAAGATACACTTTGTCCTTAAGGAACTACCATTTTGTTGGCATAAGTTGAGGTGCATAGTACCTGCCCAGTAAATTGTTGACACGCCTTTCGTTCTCTGGTCAGGCATAATCTTCGGAGGAAGTGTCTGCCACCTAAACTGTCACTTAAAGGAGTCATTCCTGGGCACCAGGTAAAGCCTTTCTGGCAAATGAAACAGAAACTACAAGTTGGTGGGGGGGGCAGAGTAGAGCTTGCTGGGTTGTTTTGTTGGTGGTTGTTTTGTTCTGTGTCTCTGTAGGCTATTGGGAGAAAATGCATCAGAGCCCAGTAATTCAAAAGTCTTTTATGAAAAGCATTAAAATGTTAAATAATTCATTCATACTTTCAAAAACACTCTCCTCATACTTAAGATAATAAAACAATAGAATGTTAGACCTGCAATTAACATCTGCATCAGTTGTAGCCCAGTGGTATCAAAGGGCACCAAACCTACAGGGCACTTAGTTAGAATGACATTAATATGATCTATCTTTTTCATTGTATTTAAAATTGTAATTTAAAAATGACACAACTCCGAATGAATTAGGAACACAAATTTTAACATATTGGACACCATCAATATGATTCTTTGCTCCAGTTTGACTTACTCATTTTTTGAGAATGAGGACTCAGAATACACAGCTTCTCCTACTCTCCCTCCGTAGGCCTGAGTATGCACGTGTGGACAGGTGTGTCATCTTTAGTGCTAATGTTCACTTGGATAGGTTGCAACTCAGTGCTGGCGTTATTCCAAAACAACGCCTACGTGTCTACTCCCATAAACTTATGAAGATAAATTTTCTCGTATACCATGGACATTTAACATATAATGGAATTCTAGGGAAAGAGTGGACACAAATTTTTGATGTGTGCTATAATTACAGTTAGTAGTAAATTATTCACTAATTAAATACAAAGCATCGATCATCTTAATAAGACTATATAGCAGAAATTTTTTGTTCATTTTGTATACTTTGATTCAACTTTTGTGTCTATACTAAATAATGCAATTTGTTTTTAGAATTTTGAAGCAACAAAACTTAAATTCTAGAATCATTTAGTTGTAAAGTTATACTAATTACAAATAAAATTGTATAAACCATTTGCAACTACTTATTTGTAAAAGTCAGGATTTTAATAATTGTTCAACCAAAATGAAACATAGAAAAAATATTTTTGGATGTTGATATGATTGATACTGTGATTCTCAACTTTCAATTTTGAATATTTACAATCTACAACTTTTAAAATTTTATCGGAACAGCTTCATTGTTTGAATATTTTAAATAAAGATAAGCAATAAATTTGACACTGAGGCTAACTTGTAGTTTTAAAATGTTGCCTTTCTGTTTTACATTTTTGAGTTTCTTATAAAAAATGTTCATTTTGTAACTGGCACAATTAAAAAGTTTGTAAACCTCTGAGGTAAAGTAGTTGATGTTCAGTTGGGAAAGAAACTGTCACCCAGACTTCTACAAACTTATTTGTTCTTTTTATTTAGTCAATTCCATAGTTATTTTTTGATACTTTTATTAAGATACAAATTACATCCCATACAATTTGCCAATTTAAAATGTACTATCTCACAGTTTTTAGTATATTCACAGTCACTAATCTACTTTGTCCTCGATGGGTCTACCTATTCTGAGCATTTCATGTGAATGGAATTCCACAATATGTGACGTGTCATATCTGATTTCCGGCATGATATTTTTCAGGGTCCATCAGTGCAGCATGAATCAATACTTCATTCTTTTTTTAATGTCAAATAATACTCCATTGTTACTTTATACATATTTTATTTATGTATTTATAAATTGTTGGGTATCTTGGGTTGTTTCTCCATTTGCCTATGATGAATAATGCTGTTATTAACATTTTTGTATGTTTTATTTGGTCCTATGGTGTCACTTTTTGGGGGTGTATACTTAGGAGCAGAATTGCTGGGTGTTATGATAACTTTATGTTTAACATTTGAGGAATAGGTAAGCTGTTTTACAAACTGGCTGTTACATGTACATTCCCACCAACAGTTATGAGGATTTCATTTTCTCCACATCTTCATCAACACATATAATTCTGTTTTGTTTTGTTTTGTTTTTTAATTTTGTATTATCATTATAACCATTTCAAGAGGTATACAGGGAAATGACATCATGGCTTTGGATATGCATTTCCCTAATTACTAATTATGCAAATAGCTTTTCATGTTTTTATTGGCCATTTGCATTTCTTCTTTAAAGAAATGTCTCTTCAGATCCTTTGCCAATTTTTAAAATCAGATAATTTATCTTTTTATTATTGAGTTGCAAGATCAGCAGTGTATGAGAATTCTACAGACTAGTTTAAAGCATGGTCATCATTTTTTGTAACTGTATCCAATTTCTACCATTTTGAATTAAAATTAAAAAGTTAATCAGGCCTTTGGTGCTAAGCAATGTTCATCATATATGTGAATACTCAGCAAGAATACATCAATTGCTGATAATACTAATTGAAGATATATAACTCCATCTCCTACCCAATTTCCAGCTGATATTTGTGTCTTCCCAAAAACAAGGTGATTATTATTTTATAAAGTTTCACTCTAAAGACAAGGAAATGAAAGCAAAAACATTACTATGGCTCTCAGTAACAAAAGCCTCTTTTCAAAAGAAAAATGTTTACAATGGATAGTAAAGGAATATTTATTTAGTAAATACCTCTACTGTCTCTGAATGTGAGGAGTTTATTTTATTCATATACACTTTAGTTGAATGGGATATGACAAGTTATTTGTGGGAGTAACTGATGGAAAATTAAGGTAGTAGAATATTCTTTGTGAAGTTAATATTTTATACCTATTAATTTTACTCATTTAAGAAAACAAAAACAATTTTTTTCATGCATTTATTTCAAGTACCTGGACCATGAGGAAATTAAAATGTGATTTAAAATTTTTAGTTTACACAGGTGGAATCTCATTATCCAGCCTAAAGACCATTTAAGAGGAAAACCAGTCATAATCATAACACTCCGCACAGTAGTGGTGGGTTATATCCATATAGTTTCTGCTTCAGTGAAATCCCATTTTAGGAAAATACTGTATGCTATTCACTCACTGGACGTTCACTGTAATGGAATGTCATTTGTATCAGCAATATGAATTGTAATCGTCTGTCAAGAGGACATATGTTAACGAACAGGTGACTTTGAGAGAGGCTCTGTACGTGACAGTTGGCCAATATGTGTGCTGGCTATTTGGTTCGTGTGGGCTTCCTGGGTGCCAGTGGTTGATCGTTTGTCAGGAACAGACAGGAATACATTCTAATTAAAGTTTCATTTAGATTTAAACAGACATATTGAATTACCAGAAAATATGTGGTATCTGCCAGGCAGTGACCCTCTATGTGCTCTTATAACTCCTTATAAAATGTAATCAGAACATTTATCACATTATATTTGTGTGTGTGTCTGTATATTTGAGTGTCTGTGTCTGTATGTGTGTGTTTCACTTTAAAAAACCTAAGAAATAATTAAGGCTATGAAATATGTGTTTTATCTTCATTTTGACAGCACTCTGTACAGTGTCAAGCATATAAAAGGTGCTCGATCCTAGTCACAAATTGAGAACTAAGGCTGCTGCTGTCAGAAGGGCCACACCGTTGCTATATCACAGGCTCAGATCTTTGCACTTTGTCTCATTTAATATCGGCACCTTTGTTACCCTAATTACACTAATTAAAAAACTGAGTCAGAGAAAAAAATGCTGAGAAGAGGTTAAATACTATTTTGTCAAGATGGATATTTTGGTTTGATTTTGTGTTTGTTTATTGATTGCGTGCTTCCACACACACAGTTTCTTCAGAAAACGTGGAGGTAAGGAGTTAGGATCTGGCATGTGTTTCGGGACTAAGTTGATTTAGCGGGATTGGAGCACAGGAGGACTTACCCTGTCTCTCCTGTGTGCTGCTACGGAAAGGAGAGTGGGGATGCACATACAATTCTTTAGTTGAAGCCATCTAAGGGGAAAGATCACATCTTTTAGTTGCCTTTCTGCTCCAAACCCACATTATGAAGGTGGTTCAAAATGAATACTCACTAAATAGTACTGATAGGCAGTCTACCTGCCACACATCGTCTTTGTTAAGTGAGTCATAATGAAAATACTTTGGGTTATCATGTCTGCCCTTTGAGAGAAGAGAGCCTCTAAAGTACCCACAGCCTATTTGCACCTGCTGGAGATATGAATCTCCTGGCACCGATTAGCATAATATACTTATGGAAGAGACATAAATGTGGAGCAAAAGGCCTTCAAAATGATAAGCAGGGCCCTATTGTCGAGCCCTAATATAAATTACTTGGTTTTCTCAATTATTATTCCAAAGCCTCATCTGAATCCTTCTAATGCTAAATGTACTTTACAGGGACAATATATTTTCATAACTTGCAAAATCTTTAATGTAAGATTTATATATCTTCAGTGAGATGGATGAGAACAATTACTTTGCATCTTGTTAAGTTCCTTTGAGCAATGCTGTTACAAATTTGTGTAACAGAAAGAATTAAAATGTCACAAGATATATTTCTAAGTATAACAATCTAAGCATTTAAAGACATTCTTAAGCACAGTATTTTTTAAACAAAATCCACGTATTGTCTTTGCATATATTTACACATGAGGACTGCATGGCATTCCTGAAACTATTGCTTAACACCTGAGAATAATGATACCCGGATTTCAGGTTCATTTTAAGCGTCATTGCTTTATGTACAAGCAAATGTTTCACCATATTCACCAGGGCACTGTAGTTTTAAACAGCAAGGGTGAAATGATGCCATTGGTCCCTGGGTAAACTTGACAAGGAAGGATACGACTTTCAGTATCCATCAAAAGCAACACAATTCAGAATGCATATCCTAATACCTGTTAGTATAATCAGTTTTTGTTCATAAGAGAGAAAGTTTTATGTCAAGGAAAGACTTTTATTAAATGGTATTCTTCTCTAAATGAAGGAACTTAGACCTTTAAACTTTCATGCAAGGAAAGAGGTACTCGCTCTATAATATGCAGAACTGGCAATGGGGAAAGCATCTACAACCAGACACTCTTCTATGTGCCTCACTGAACATTTAGATTTTGATGAGCCATCATCTTTAGAAATACATAATTTACTATACCCACTCTCTGTCTCATTTCACTTTAACTTAGAAATTCATTCATTTATTTGTTGCTTATTTATTGAGCATTTATAGTGCACCAGGCAGTGATCTAGGTTCTGAGAGTGCAGCAATAAACGCACAAACAAACAAAAAATACAAAGATTCTTGCCCTCCTGGAGCTTATTTTCTAGTGAGGGAGACAGGATAAGAAAATCACTGCCCAACATTTTGTCTTTACTCCAAGTGAGATGAGCAGACACTGTGTTAAAGCACTTTTAAAAGAAGAGTAAAGCAATGTGACTCGGTTTTAATAAGCATTCTATGGCTGTTTTGTGGAGCACAGAACAAGGGAGGAACTAGGAGGCTACCCACAGTAAGAGAAGATCTTCAGGTTAAGAAAAGATCGGGTAGTAACAGTGCAAGTAGTGAGAAACAAATCATGTTGCTTGTACACTGTGATAGTAGAGATGATAAATCTTAGTGCAGATCAAACCAATTATGCAAAGACTCAAGGGAGAAATATGCTTTCTTCACTTTCAACTCACTTTATATATAATTTCTATTAAAGTTGCAGTAGGAATTATTCTATCTGAACCAAAGACCAAGATGTATTCCATATGATGATAAGTGTCCAGATAGTCTGATATGTGTATATTTTATTTTCACTCTTGAGATTACATTTAAGTGCTTCAGGTTGTGGCCTCAAACATGACTTTGCAGTTGGCTGTATAGATTATAGCCATAGATTATCGTGCAGGTTAAGACTGTTTCAAGAAGACTGAGTTGTGGTCTACTGATTCTACTGTAAATATATTAAAAGGGACAGTGTGCAATGTTGTACCAGAAGATCATTCTGGTAGCTCATGGGTGTTTATGGTGCCTATACAGCAAAAGAAGTAAAAGCCAAGAGACTTCTGCCACCACAGAGGTGAAACAATGTTTTATCACATAGGTCCCTTGAGAAAACTGAATTTATGGCAGAATAAGGAGACACATGAGATTAGATCATTGAAGTTGTATTAGTAAGGAAAATGGAGAAAAAAAGACTAAATTAAATTTAAATGCCTCTTCTAAATTGAAAGCACTCATTTTTCCCATGATGTATCGAGATAACAAAGGAGTAGTGTTTCATATATGACCAAAACATTTGTTTTGAATGTCAAAATTTTTCGTAAGTTCATTTATTCATTAACTTTTTCTTTAAAAAAAAGGAATAAAGAAAATAAGCTTGGCTCCATAATAAAAGGGTCTTTGGGAAGTATTCAACTTCAAAGAATGAATAAATGTCCACATGGCATTTATTATCTTAATGGAATCAGATTTATAATGTAGTGATAGATTGCCCAGTGTTCAGTTAGAGAAGCAGGACCAGGGGGAGATTTTTATCTTTATATATGTTATTTATATATGTAGATAGATAGATGGATAGATATATATTCCATATGTGGAATCTATACATTTATGGCATCAATGTATATGGAATATATATAAATATATATATATATATATAAATACAATTCAAAGATATGGAATCTGTAAATAGAATCTATATCTATCTATTTATCTATTATCTATCTATCATCTCTTTATATCTATAGCTATTTTATCTTTGAAGAAGCAGAAGTCCTTTATAACGACTAAACACACAACTGCCCAAGGGGTCAGGAATGCTGAAGGAAGGTTCAAGAGAAGGTGGAGCAGTTGCCAACCCACCAATGCCTCACCAACTTGGTAAACCAGCAGGCCAGAAACAATGTACAGAGCTGCAACAGGACTGTTCCTTCACTCTTGCTCCCTAAATGCCCCACAAGAATCTCTCTAGAGCCCCTTCTAATTGGAAGCACATAGGAAAGAGAATACTGGAAAATGTAGTTCAGCCTAATCACCACAAATATAGTTCAGGCATATGGAACCAAGAACAAAAGAATTAGCTTCAAGTTCCAGCCCTATCACTAACTAGGATTTACATGGAGTCATATAAACACTCTGTGTTTATTTCCTCAATGTGTAAAATCCAATTAATAATATATAGTTGTGAACATTAATGTAGATGTTGTATGTTAAACAAACATATTAAAACAGTGTCTGACTGAATCTGACAAGTAAAAACACTGGCTTTATTCATTCCTATTAAAAAACAACAGATATAATTTATTTCTTAGTTAACCTTTTCATAGTAAAATAATATTTTTACGAACAACATGTAAACTGGAGTAAAATATTCCTGATACTCCTAAAATATCTCAGTTTTCAAAAATTTTAACTTTTTAATGAAATGTCAGATGAGAATTCTTTTAATATGAAAAACTATCCAAATATTTTTAGAAAGGGTGTTTCAAATCACAACTTAGGGTCCATTGAAAAAATCCAAATTTATCATCTTTCCTGAAAAAAATAAATAAGTGAGGATAATTTGTTGTGAGAAAAATGCCTGAAGAAAAAGACAACACTCACTGTTTCGATTGTTAGATTATACAAGAAGTGTGTGTGTGTGGGAGGGGGGGGCAGTTTATAATACCCATACAACCAGAGATATAAAATTTACACGGGACACTAAAACACACATCATAGATTCCCTTCTCTCCATAGCCAGGCTGACGCTCTGTGCCAACATAAATATGCTGTTAATAAAGTTCTTGGTGCAACAAAAAGCAAAAGGATTAAGGGTTGATGCTGCCTTCAGCTCCCACCATGGCTGCCTCGACAAGTTGGGCCTGAGGGTCTGCAGGATTGACCCTAGGCTTCTCAGAAAGCAGTGAGTGGTGAGGACTTCACTCAGCCATTCTAGCTGCAAAGAATTTCCAGAAGATTAAATCCTAAGGACCCAGCAGAGCTCCATATGAGAAGCAGAGTGTTTCAGAGACCTAGCGGAGCCAAATGAGGGCAGGCAGTTGCAGAGCTGGAATCTGCAGATAACCCTTTATCTTAGTTCCAACTGCTGTAACAAACTGCCATGGACTGGGTGGCTTGTAAATAACAGAAATGTACTTCTCATAGCTTTTGAGAATGAGACATCCAGGATCAAGGCACTGGCAGATTCCATGTTTCGTGAAGGCCCACTTCCTGGATCATACATGGCCACATTTTTGCTGTGTTCCATGCTTCATGGAAGCAGGAGAGTGAATGAGCACAGAGGCACTGTGGAATGGTTTTAGGCTCTCAGTGGAATATGGAGCTGAGAATAATGTTGGTACTGAGTGCCTCAGGAGAGAGTAGAGACTATAAGAGTGAAAAGGGGAATAGACTAGAACAGCCATTTTCAAACTTTTTCATCTCATGGAACACATAAACTAATTACTAAAATTCTGCAGTACAATAAAGCATATATATATATATATATATATATATATACCTTTTTTGTTGATCTGACAAAAATGAAATAGGTATAACTTTGATTCATTCACACCAAATGGCTATTGTTGAGCTGGCTGTTGCCATTTTTTTATTTGACATTCTAAGTGAAAAGAGGTCAGTGTCCCTGACTAAATCGTCAGGTATTGCATGTTTTAAAAAATGTTGTCGCATACTGGTTGACTATCGCCGGACTATGAGAATATAGTATGATTGCCAGGCTGTACTGTGGACCCAGTGGAAGTTAGTACATATGGTGCATGGGTCCATCCTCACTACTTTGAGTTTTTCTGCAGTTATCTACTCTCAGCTATGTAGTCAGGGGTCTGGGTTGAACAAGGAAACTTGCATATCAAAATACAAAGGACAGGGGGAGGGCAAGCCAGTGAGAGTATATGCAAAGAACTGATTATGACTGATCATTTAAGCAAAATAAGAAGGAAAGGGAGTAAGGGAGGGATTGGGAGTGAAAGTGAAGGCTAATAAAAGCTGAGATGTTTGTACTTCCAAGTGAGGAGGAAGGATGTTTTCAAAGCTGTTTATTTGTTCTAAGATCCATCAGTCTTAATTATTTCATTTGCCAACATGTCTCCAGCTTTTTAAAAATCCGTATTGCCAGTACCTTACTTCAGATTACCATTATCATTACTCCTGAGACATTATCCTGGCCTCTAATCCAGTACTAATCAAAGTATGGTTCACAGACCAGCAGCATGAGCACCCCTTGAAAGCTGCATAGAAATTCAAATTCTTTGGCCCACTGAGGCACACTAAGAATCTCTAGGAGTGGGGCTTACATGACTCTTTATTCAAAAAGCATGTGAAATTTACTATCTTTGCTGCAATTTACTCTTGTACAGCTGCAGAAGGAATTTTCCAAATAAGCAAATCTTCCAAATAATATTACCTAATTCTGCCTCTCAAAATATTTCATTGGGTCCTCTTTACCTAAAGCATATCTAAAAATTTTTACTTACTCTATTCTTGTAACCCCTACCTTATGCTCTATTGTTTTTCGTGTCTTTATGCCTTAACCTCTGCTATTCTGTTTGTTCTGAATGTTCTTTCCTGTCTTGCTACACACAGAGAAACAAATATTACTCAGCCTTCACATTTAAGCTGAGACCTTTCCTAGTTCCCCTAGTCAGCATAGGTGACCTTCATTCTTTGCTTTCATTGAACTTTACATACACTTCTGTTTTAACAGCCATCTTATAATCTCATTATTTTTGCATTTATTACTCTCCACTAGAAAGAAAGGTTCTGGATGGTAAGGACATTTTTTTCTTTTGTCTTTGTAGTCTGGCATCTAAGCTAGTTATTAAGCATTCACTATATAATCTTGGGGGATGAGTTATTCCATCTGAATAATGCATTGTAGAGCAAAAGGGTTTCTGAATGAAAATAGTATGCCATGTCCAAATCTGATTTAGAACAATTTATATGTTGTAAACTGCTGAAAATAATGAACAATTTGTGTATAGAATACATTTATTTGCACGAGTTCATTTATGCTTATATTAAACAATAAAATATAATACTTTCATTCTTCATTTGGTAAATCCAACATTTGCTAATTTTTCAGTGAGACTTTGTGATATGAGATATTTTTCTTGAATTTTGTGGAATTTGTTTCAGTATTCAAATTCTTTCTCCAAGAGTACCTTGTGGTCCCTGGAAATATTTATCTATTACTTTGTGAGGACAATATGACTAGTCTGGTGGTTTTGTAACAAGGTTTTCCGGTTTGAGCAATAATTGAAATCTTGATAATGACCACATGAATTTTGCATTCTGGACAACTGAGTCAGCCAGGTCCATTCTAATTTGTTAAACAGTTCATTTCACAGGACCATACCAAGCAATCACTTTACTGTTAATCTCTAACAGCTGGGACAAGTGAACACATTTAAACAAATGAGAAGATATTCTTGGCAATGGAGATTTAAAATGAAAAATTTGGTGATACCTATATCCAATAACATAGTTTTAATGAAGACTTTTCATTTATTGGATTGATTGAATCATCTCCCTCTGACAGGTAAATCACTAGAGGTTCTTGTTTAGTTTCAATACATCTGACTCATGGAATGTACTTTTCAAATAATCCAAACTCATATTAGCCTTGAACTATTGTGGCAAAAGTGTGACTTGTCTAAGAAATTAAACTATTTACATAATATTCTTGACTTAAAGACATATATAAATTATGAAACAACTAACTTCACAAAGGGATTCACAAAGCTTCCTTAAATAGCATTCTTGCAACACAAGGTTTACAGTTTTAATACCAAAGGAAGAATAATTAATAAATAATACAAGAGTAACTGTATTGCACACTAACAACTGTAAACCTACTTTTGCCCACCTTTGTTAAATTCATTGTTTAAATTTCTTCAATCATACAGAGGTCACAGCCAGGATATATGACACATACATGTACACGCTAATTAAATGAACCTGTGAAGGATTCTTTTACAAAGTCACATACCCCTGAGTTGATACTTCTGAGGGTTAGCTGCTTGACATTTTGAGATCTTCCTTATGACAGATTATGTCGGTGCTCACTGGTATCTGGGTTCTCTCTCTTCCTGAGCACAAGCTTAGCTGCATCATCCAGCACCCTGACAGTAATGTGTGACCACATGACTGAGTTCTGATCAATGCCTTGTGAGTGGAAGTGATACGTGCCTCTTCCAGACAAGGCCTCAAAATCCTTAGTTCTCTTTTCCTGTGATTTAGCTCTGACTGTACAGGACTCTAAGGACCTAGGAGAAGCACCTGGCTCTGAACTGGTTTCATGGAACAGAAATTGCCCCTTGACTCTGCCACCACCAACCGTCATGAAATTATAAAGTGATTGAGAAATTTGAATTGTAAGTCACTCAGATTTCAGGCTTCATATTTTATAGAAGCTAGTATTATTTGCCTTAATTAATATGGCTGAATTTACTCTCTATAGCTAAAAGTTAGTCTTCTTCCACTCTCGACTCTTTCTCAAGTGTGCTTGAATGTCCAGACCCTGCTTGACAAGAATGATTTAGCCAATAAGAGAGCAGGGATTAAGGCAGAGCATGGCCAACTCATCCTGGAGCATGGATAACTTTCCAACATGATTGCTGACAGGCTTAGTTATAGCATTGTGATGAAATGAGTGGAAAGTTACAATGGGGAGATAAATCAGGATTTAAAAGTCTAGACATGGCTTACATGAAGGTAAAGTCAGAGGCTAAAAGGAAAAACTGTTTCTCTACTCAATGCTCCTGACTCAACTGTGTGGGTTTTTCCCTCACATTAAGCAATTTTGACACTAATGACTCAGTTAGTCAGACTCCACAGGTTAAAGGCTCATTCCCACAAGGTTATCCCCCACTTTAGTTGACAATTTCAAATACAGGGTCCCCAGATTTCCCACACATCTGTCCAAATTCACTACAAATCCAGGATTCTCATGATTCCCTCTGAGGTTTGAAACTTTTCTGTCATTGCTCATAGAACTCAGGGAAATGCTTTACTTACTATTGGATGTTTGTTATATAGGATATTATAAAAATACAAATGAACAACCACATGAAAAGGTACATAGACTGAGGTCTGGATGTGACCCATGTGCCACCCTCCTGGCTTGTGTGGTTGTGTTCCCCATCCTGGAAGCTCTCCAGACACCTTTGTTTGGGACTTTTATAGAGGTTTCATTACATAGGCATGGTTAGTTGAACTATTGATCCTTGATAATTAGCCTTCAGTCTCTCCCCTGGGGAGAGGGGCTGGAAGTTCCATTCCTCCTCTAATCACACAGTGGTTTCCTCTGTCAACAAGCCCTGACACTAAGCTATCTAGGAGCCCACCAAGAATCACTCATTACAATAAACTCAGGCATGGTTGAAAGGTGCTTATTATGAATAATAAAAGATGCCCCTTTCTCCTTTATTACTTGGTAAATTATAAGGGTTTTAGAAGCTATGTGCTAGGATCTGGGAACAAAGACCAAATATATGAGTATATTTCTTATTACAGCACAATATCACAGAGGCAGATGGAAATTTTTTCTAGAGGTTTTGTGCTACGAGATTTACTGATCAAAGCAATATTTCAGCAGTTTGAACCCTATGTAACTCAACGAAATTTTAAAATCCACCCCCTTATAAGGGTGACAGCTGTCCTATATTGGTAGTGTTCTCATCTATCCATTTTCCTTCCAACATGCATTTGATGAAAACTATAGGCTGTCTTGGCAAATTGAAGAGAAGCTGGCTATAGGGATATTTCATAGGACAAGCCCAATAATGCCTAATCTAGCAGTTTATCATCATCACATTATTTTCTCTGGACGAGGGATAAAATCCAAACATCTGAGTTTTGCCTAAAGCCATGGCAACTAAACAGAACTCCTCATATCCAAAGTTTTTTCTCTTAATTACACATATTACACGTATTGGTTCTTAGTAACATAGTACTAATGTAGCGTTGTTTACTTCACACTAAATTAAATCAGGATTTAGAAATAAATTAATTCAATTTGTTTATTCTGCCATCCAATCCCAAAATTATTGCTCTCTAGTAACTAGATCTCAACCCTCAAGGGATTCAGAACTTAATGGGGTAGACAGGCAAGTGATGGGTGACTGAGTTAAACACAGGTTATTAAGATAGCAAACAAGATGTGCGTCTAACCCAGACTAGGCAGTTGAAGGGGAGCAAAGGGGAGGATTTGTTTAGGAGATTAATAGGATACAGAAGATGACCCAACCAGATAATTCAGACAAATGTATATTATAACATGAATTTTGTAAATGTAAACCAGACTTGGGGCTCAATACTTACTCAATTAGAAAAAAAGAATAAAATTTGAGCACTTCCTGTGTGTCAGTGCTATGCTAGCTGTTTCACTTGTGTTAACACATTCAGAACTCACAGCAGTTTCACGAAATTGACACTCAATTTGACAGATAAGAAAATAGATTCAAAATTTGAGGTCACATCTTGATGCCATAATTTATGGTACACTAGCCACTTTAAGAAGCTCAATTTTTAAAGCCATAATTTAACTTGCTAACTTACTTTATCTACCCATTTACCTATTGTTTGGCAAAAAGATTAACTAGATTATAATCACATAGTGTCATGATTAGTTTCTTGGAAATGGTGTTCATACCTTCTTAAAAACCTCTAAGTCCTGCTACATATTTTAAATCTGCTTTGGAAAGAATAAATCTATTATTAGAGCTTGGCTTTTGCTGTAAAAACACCATTGGAAGATGAAACTCATTAAAATTGATTTATATGAATTTTCATTTAGTTTTTTGTGGCATATTGTGAATAAAAAGTAAAAGTTGAAGAGAGCAAGTAGACAGTAAAGAAACTGAGATAAAGATACCATAGAGTTTTACAAGAAACACAAGAAAAAAGAGGCAAGTGCCCTGAATAAAAATCTGAGACTAATGTCCATCTTCCCCAAGGCACAACCTGTTTAGATGTTTAATCTTTCATTATTAAAGAAGATAATCAATCTTTAAAAATAGTTATTTTTCCAGGTTATTGATATGTCTATTTTTCATATTAAGACAATGAAGTTTCTCTCATTCACCTCCATGACTAATAATTTCAGTAATAAAATGGCTAGGGGCGTTTTTCAGTTTAATCATCCACTTATTCGAAAATCAAGCCAGCGAACTTGAATTCAACAGTATCATTCATTACAGGAGCACAATTAATGGTCAAGTTATACTCCATGAATAAGTTTATTCACTGTTTTATTAAAGCCCACTTAGAATGGGATTGATAGGTAATCATAACTCATTTCTAATTGCCAATCACTCTTTGGACTTCACTCTATGATTGTTAATTTGAAGTTAGGAAAACATTCGATTAGTGTAGGTCTCTGATTTTCACAAATTTAGTGTTCAGTTTTGAAGATTCACAAAGATCCACAGTTCAAGTAGTTTATAATTATACTCAAGCACATATTTGATTATTGTGTTATTTATGTAATATGAAGGATTGTTAATGAGGGTGATTCAGATATTCTGCCAACCCAGCTTCACATACACACACAAAAGTTATTTGCTCACCCAATAGGAATCTCCTAAATAAATGTTTGTGGGGCCATCTTTCACAACAGAACACAGAGATGATTTTGATCAAGTGGGGCTTGCTAGGTTCCTCCCTATCACAGTTAGTTCATGTTAAACTATAGTTATCTATGCTAATAGCTCTCTTCCTGGAGCAGGTCCTTCATCTAAATTATTTTAGGCAGTCAAGGGGAAGGTCAATGTTCCTTCCTGAGTATTTTTTTTTTTTTAAGATTTTATTTTATTTTTAGAGAGAGGGGAAGGGAGGGAGACAAAGAGGGAGAGAAACAGCAATGTATGGTTGCCTCTCACATGGCCCTCACTGGGGACCTGGCCTGCAACCCAGGCATGTGCCCTGACTGGGAATTGAACTGGGACCCTCTGGTTCCCAGCCCGCGCTCAATCCACTGAGCTACACCAGCCAGGGCCTGAGTATTTTTTTTTTTTTTAATAACCAGCTTGTAATAGTCAAGATCCCAAAAGGCATATTTTAGGAAGGCAAATGATTCCTCTTTGACATTGCTAGACTATATTTTCATGAAGGCAAATCTTTTGAGGATGGGGAATCTTTTATTTGGTACATGCCTGTCATCAACAACACTGTAGGGATTGTAATAATTTCCTCCCTGCATATCTATCCTTACTTAATACTGTTGACATTTCCATGATGCTAGACCCTACAATGTAGTATGGCTCATCTCACATAAATTAGGACACTCTGTCACATTCTTGCACAGAGAAAAACACAGCCTGGTATTTCTTAGGTAAATAAAATTGGCAGAATTTTCTTCCTTTGAAATAATCTCATCATGTAGTTTTATTGGTCAAGAGATTATCATTTTTCATAAATAAATTAGATTTGAGAACCATTTTTCAGTAGTGTAGCACAGAGATTCACTGCACCTCCAATGTTTAAAATAGGAAATTCCTTTACCTGAGTTTGTTAAAGTGTTAACAACGCTCACAGGGAAAGAGAATCAAGATGTCAGGGCAACTGTTTTGAATGTTTTATTTAGAAATTTTTGTATTTAATTTATGATAGATCCCAACACTTTGAGGGTCAGTTTTGATGTTTTTATTGTTTTGTTTCCTATAATAGTTATTATTAAGTGTATTGAATTAATAAATGTTTCCTGTTCCACCTATGGATTTGCACTCAGTTATGTTAGATTTCTATTACTAATTGAGTAAAAGTGCTGTTGAATGAAGGTACTTGATATTTGGTAGTGATTACTGAACAGTCAGTGATGCTTAATAACCTGAAGATATTATGGATTTATAATCTCATACTTTGAAAACTTTTTATTACAAAAGATACATGTTTAGCCCTGAAAAGCGTCATCAAGTGAGATTTATTTAAGGCTCATTCTAAATGATTTCCCCGTGCATGAATGAACTATTTTAAAAGATAAATGATAAACAATAACAATAAATTAGCTACATTAGTAAACATGTTAGAAAATTAGAGAATTATTTAAACTTATAAAGTACAATTTTGAGCCTGGCTGGTGTAGCTCAGTGGATTGAGCGCGGGCTGGGAACCAAGCGGTCCCGGTTCGATTCCCAGTCGAGGCACATGCCACGTGAGAAGCAACCACATATTGCTGTTTCTCTCCCTCTCTTTCTCCTTCCCCTCTCTCTAAATATAAATAAATAAAATCTTTTAAAAAATAAATAAAAAATAAATAAAATACAATTTTGATTATGTAAACTGTGTGTTTATATTTATTTTATAATGTACAACAGCACAATCAAGCATATTGATTTTCTGTCTTCCAGCACAAATGTCAATTGTTTTCTTCCTAAAAATATTTGCTAGTTTTATAGTGTTTGTAACCACTAATATATATAACCCAGTGATTTTTGTGTAACTCTCCATTATCCAACTATAATGAAGATAATCTCTCATAGATTTCTTTTAAGAAACTTTATTCCCTTCACTTTGATTATTTTTCAGAATTCCTCAATCAGACTGCGCCTCTCTGAGGCCAGTGATGTGAATGCAGTGTGTCTGTGTGTCTGTTTTATTGCTTTATCTCCAGTATTTAGAAAAATACATTGGAGTAAGTGTAAAGAGTAACATATGAATTACCATAAATTTGATCTTATTTATCTCTTAATAATAAATGTAGTCACAAGCTTATAACATTTATAAATAACTTATAATGCATCTTAAATATCATTGTTAAAATACATTGACACTGAAGAATATGGTTAAGAGGCATTACAATCTACAGTTATCAAATTTCTATAAACGAATTTCAGGGACAAGTGATAAATTTGGAAAAATTATTTGTAACTTATGTAAAATACAAAAAATAAAATGTCACACTTTATAAAGAGGTTCTGGATTTTGAAAGAACGAAAGGATGCTATAGAAAAATAAACATATAATATAATCAGAAAATTCTCTAAAATAGAAATCCAAATGACCCAAACCCAATTTCAGTCCCAATTCAATAAAAGTTCTAATAATGATGACACAGCAATTTTTGATCAATGAAATCGGCAAAATGTAAAGAGGAATAATATCTAATAATATCTAGTGTTTCAGAGAGTATGAGGGAGACAGGCACTATCATGTGCTATTGATAGGGGAGTGAATTGGCCCAATCATTTCAGAAAGCAATTTGTCTATTCTCAAAAACTTGGATGCTCAAATCTATTAACTGATTAATTCTACTTATAAAAATCAGTCCTGCAAAGCCATCAACTGGTGCTCAAACATGTCTGTGCAAATATCCACTGAAATTTTGTACATAACAGTGAAATATTATAAACAACCTCAATGTCAATCGTTGGTAAAATAAATTATGTAAAATCAATGGAATGGATTACTTGTGACCATTAAAAATTAATAAAAGTTATCTTTTACAAAAATAAGCAAATTGAGAGAAAACAGATCTAATTATAATTAATTTTTACAGAAAAGTTATACTCATGTATAAATATATGTATGAGGCCATATTTTTATTTTATTTATTTTATTTTAATTTTTTTTTTAAGATTTTATTTATTTATTTTCAAAGAGACGGGAAGGGAAGGAGAAAGAGAGGGAGAGAAACATCAATGTATGGTTGCCTCTCACGTGGTCCCCACTGGGGACCTGGCCCACAACCCAGACATGTGCCCTGACTAGGAATTGAACTGGCAACCCTTTGGTTCACAGCCCATGCTCAATCCACTGAGCTACACCAGCCAGGCCCATATTTTTAAATAAATATATGGAAAAGATCTAAAATGGTATACTCCTATTTTTCAACCATGATAACCTCTGGGAATTGAGACTGGGTAGCTAAGTGAGACTTTGACTTTTTATTTATTAATTTCTTTTTTTAAATATACTTTATTAATTATGCTATTACAGTTGTCCCATTTTTTACTCCTCTTTATTCCCCTCTGCCCTGTATCCCACTCCCCCCATCATTCCCCCACCTTAGTTAATGTCCATGAGTCATACATGCAATTTCTTTGGCTTCTCCATTTCCCATACTATTCTTCACCTCCCCCTGTCTACTTTGTACCTACAATTTATGCTTCGTATTCCCTGTATCATTCCCCCCATTCTCCACACTCCCTCTCTCCACTGATAACCCTCCATGTGATCTCTATTTCTGTGAATCTGTTCCTGTTCTAGTTATTTGCTCAGTTCATTTTTGTTTTTGTTTTCTGAGTTTCAGTTCTTGGTAGTTGTGAGTTTGTCATTTTACTGTTCATATTTTTTATCTTCTTTTTCTTAGATAAGTCCTTCAACATTTCATACAATAAGGGCTTGGCAATGATGAACTCTTTTAATTTGACCTTACCTGGGAAGCACTTTATCTGCCCTTCCATTCTAAATAACAGCTTTGCTGGATAGAGTAATCACAAATGTAGGTCCTTGCCTTTCATGACTTGGAATACTTCTTTTCAGCCCCTTCTTACCTGCAAGGTTTCTTTTGAGAAATCAGTTCATAGTTTTATGGGTACCCCTTTGTAGGTAACTGTCTCCTTTTCTCTTGCTGCTTTTAAGATTCTCTCTTTACCTTTAATCTTGGGTAATGTAATTATGACGTACCTTGGTGTATGCTTCTTGAGTCCAACTTTTTTGGGACTCTCTGGGCTTTTGGACTTCCTGGGAGTCTATTTCCTTTGCCAGATTAGGGAAGTTGTCCTCATTATGTTTTCAAGTAAGTTTTCAATTTCTTGCTCTTCTACTTCTCCTTCTGGCATCCCTATGATTCAGATGTTGGAATGTTTAAAGTTGTCCAGAAGATCCCTAAGCCTCTCCTCATTGTTTTGAATTCGTGCTTCTTTGTTCTGTTCTGGTTGAATGTTTATTTCTTCCTTCTGGCCCAAAGCATTGATTTGAGTCCTGGTTTCCTTCCCTTTATTGTTGTTTCCCTTTATTTCATTTTGCACAACCTTCGCTTTTTCCTCTATTTTGTGACAATACTCAACCATTTTTGTGAGCATCCTGATTTCCAGTGTTTTCAACTCTGCATCTAATAGGTTGGCTATCTTGTCATCACTTAGTTGTGTTTTTTCTGGAGCATTGATCTCTTCTTTCATTTGGGCCATTTTTTTTTTTTTAAATCTCTGCATGCCTGTTATATAGTAAGTGGTGGAGCCTTAGGTATTTGCCAGGACAGGGTAACCCATGTTCCTGAGTTGTGGTGCTGTGTGTGGGGAGGGGTCTGAGAGGGACCAATGCCACTTTCTCAGCTCTCCACTGGCTTTCAGTCACTTTCCCCGCTACCCACAAGCAAATTGGGCCCTTCTAGTGCTAATTCGTGAGTGGGTGGTTTTGTGAATGTTCTAGGACCCTGTGGTCTCTCCAATGACCTCTCCTGTGAGGAGGGAGTTTCTCCTGCTGCCTCAATCCCCACAGATTTTTTCAGTCAGAGGTTTTGAGGCTTTATTTGCCTGCACTGGAACCCTGGGTTTTGTGGTCTGTCTCGCTCCGTAATTGTTCCTCTTGCTTTATCTGCACGCAAATATGGGACCACCTGCTCCACCAGCTGCCACCTCGCCTAGTCTGCAAGCCACCTCCTTGCCACAAGTCCTCTGTGCCCCAACTGCTGTCTCTGCCCCTCCTATCAATCTAGATGAGTGTTTCTTCTTTAACTTTTTGCTGGACTTCCATACAGTTCAATTTTCTGGCAGTTCTGTTAATTTTTTGTTTTTAAATTTGTTGTTGTCCTTCTTTTGGTTGCGTGAGGAGGCAAAGCATATCTACCTATGCCCCCATCTTGGTCAGAAGTTTCTACTAATTTCTTTTGTTTGATTTTTTTTTACAATAAGCACGTGTTATATTTGTAATTTTTAATTTAACTTAGTGCCAATATTATTTTATTTTTTACTATAAAACAATAATTATTTTATTGATTTTTATTTTTTAAATACATTCAATTTTATGTAAATGTAAGATTTTTTGTCCAAACTGAATAACATTGGCAGTCAAGTTTATTATGTATGTCATACCAAGAAAACTTTCAATGATATGAAGCAAGGTTCTTTTTGCAAGGGGGGGCAAATATTAATTTAAATTATTAACTTTTTAAGCACTATAACTAAAATAGATTTTAATTTAGACCGTCATAGACCATTAACATTTTCTACTGTCTATTTCAACCAGTTATGCTAATTTATTTTAGAGATTTTTTAACTGTTCCTTCTCAACGCTTTACTCAAAGTTTTAATGGTCTATAAATGTCCCACAGAAAAAGCTCCAGTAAATTGTGATAAAATCCTTTATATATTTCCTATTGTATTAATACCACACATTTTATTGCTGTAGTAATAGGGGTAGTTTTAGTGAAAATGAGTAATTGTAGTAAGTACAAACATTCTCTTTTTAAAAAAAATAAAATTTTAGAAAAATGAAATAATTGGGAAAACCCCAATTGCTTTTTCCCTTCAAATATAATACAATTTTTCAAATTAAACTTTCAAATTGGAAAGGTTATTTTTATAACTTAAGCATTATTGTCCTACAAAAATATTATTTCTGTATATTAACTACTGTCCAGTGACTTTAAGTTTGATAGCAAAACTCATTGTCTTTGAAACAATATTAATTATACTATTCAAAGCTAATGATGCATTAGACATTTGATTACTAATTTTGTGTTATTTTTAAATGAATGCAGAAGAGGTATATGAAGAGAATACCAATGGTCTTCATTGCTGTTAAGACTTCATTTTATGATTTTAAATCAGTTACCTGATGATCCAATTTTTCCCTAGAAAGATTTAATTAATTATATTTGTTGAAAAGTTGACCTAGTTTCTAGCTGCTTCATAGTTAATATTATTTTAGAATTAAATATCATATTATAAAAACTCTTCTTGCTTCTGAATTAACTTATTAATGTATATTGAATTAAAAATCATAAAATTAATATAAGTGGTGAATATTCCTTGCATTTTGACTGATAAACAGTTGGCATATGAACATCCTTATTGAAATATAGGACATTTTTACTGGTGAATACATTTTCTATTTAAAAGTTTTTATGCCACTATAATGTAATTGGTTCCATTAAGCCATTATAATAATATAAATTGCATTCCCCTAAGGTCATTTTAGCCTTTACACATGGTTAAAGACTTTCATCAGTTATATAAAATTGAGTGCTGTCAATGAATTTTACTATGAAGTAGGAGCCTGCCCAGTAGACTGAATAACTAAAAAAGTGGAGAAAATAGCAAAATAATTCTGAAAGTACATAGAACTTCTACAGAGCTTATGGTATCCATGTACTTTTTAAATTCTTACCCTTAATAAATAATTTAATTCTCATAATAATCTAAGAGTTTGATCTTATTTTCACACTCAGAGTTGAAGAAATTGAGGCTCAGAGAGGCTAGGTAATTTACATGCTGCCACACACAGGTAGTAAGGAATTAAGCTAGAGTTTAAGCCCTGGTAATGTAGCTCCACAGGCCACGCTCTGACTTAATGATTAAGCTACATGGCTTCTTTGTACACATAAACTTTAGGTGATCAAAATAGGTAGTTTAAATGAAGTGACATATAAAGCTACACAAATGGACTCAAGATTTCATAACTTTAATTTTCTGTCACAAGCCCATGTGCCAGAATTTGGAAGTTCTGGTTTCTCTACTTATTTAATATTTTAATAGACCATACCAATAAATGTGATCTAATTCCATTTTGCTGCCACTGAGCACTAAGTTCTAAAAAGATATATAGTTGGTTGCTTCAAAACTCTAGCTAGACAATTAATTCAGAAAAAGATAAGCTTTCTTACCAAAATGACTGAAGTATTCTCTTAAGACTCTAATTTTTCTCACATTTTTGTTAGATATGCATATTTCATTTAAAATTTGAACACTGGGTTGTGTGGTGGGATGAGACTGATACACATTTGTGACTCCTGGTTTGGTATAAAAAGGCCATATTGAACTAGGAAGAAAATTACTTAGGTGACTGTAGCTTGTAACATACCTGAGCAAAAATAGAAAAGAAAAAATAAATAAAAGGAAAATATTATCATAGCTGAAAGTCAGCAGTATATCAATCCCACAGGCATGTTAAGAATAATATGAAAATTGCTAAGGAAAAAAACTCATGTGTTCATAAATATAAAATGCCTTAATTGTAATGTAAAGACTTCTGAATTGCTAGTAATATCAAATCCACTTTAAATAATGTTTGTATTGTCCAGGACATTTTTCTGCTAATATTCTTCTTTATGAACAACAATAAAAACAGAAGGTAGAGCCCTGGCTGGTGTAGCTCAGTGGATTGAGTGCGGGCTGGGAATCAAAGGGTCCCAGTTCGATTCCCAGTCAGGGCACATGCCTGGGTTGCAGGCCAGGTCCCCGTAAGGGCCATGTGAGAGGCAACCATACATTGCTGTTTCTATCCCTCTCTGTCTCCCTTCCTTCCCCTCTCTCTAAAAATAAATAAAAATAAAAATCTTTAAAAAAAAACAGAAGGTAGAAAATGAAAAAATATAAAAAATAATCAGGCAGCATTGCTCTATAAAAATCCTAGCTTTTTCTTAGTTTCTTCTTTTCCTCATTTCCTTACTCTGGCATCAGAGCCATTAGGAAGACCTCCAGGTTCACTTTGAAAATAAAGTGAAAATGTAGCCACTTCTCTCAATTTCCCCTCCCAGCTTCCAGGGCTGAGGTGTGATCCTCATTTGGGTGGAACAGCACATGCCACCATGTAGATATCACGGCTCCCACTCTTGCCTTCCCCCAAGTCATGCTCCATGACACACTCCAGAGAATTTTAAATTAGAAATGAGATCATATCACTCCCTTGCTTAAAACCTATTTTTAGTGGGAAAAAAGCAGTCCATTTCCATAGATCTGAGAATAAAATGCAAACTTTTTAAAGTTCTGTGGCTCTGAATTGCCTTTCTTGCTCACCCCATCTCATTTTCCCCCATTTCTTCTTCCTACCCTAGGCTTATTTATTTTTAGTTGCAGCAGTTTCCCTTTATCTGTGGTTTAAGGTAACCCCATCCTCCATGGTCTTAAAATACTAAATGGAAAATTCCCTGAACAAACAACTCATAAATGTTCAATTCCATGCTATGCTGAGTAACTTAATGAAATCTCATGAGTCCCCTTTCCTCCCAGAACATGACTCATCCCTTGTCCAACATCTCAGGCTGTAGACGCGCCCTGCCAGCTAGTCACTTAGTAGCTGCCTCTTGGTTATCAGAGTGACTATTGAGAAATGGCAGTGCTTGTGTTCAAATCACCCTTGTTTAACTTAATAATGTTCCAAAGTGCAAGAGCAGTGATGCTCACAACACGGTTATACCAAAGAGAATTCATGAAGTGCTTCCTTTAGGTGAAAAGGTGACACGTAGTAAAATAAGATGTTTTGAGAGAGAAAAAAGACTACATTCACAGAACTTGTATTACAGTAAACTCTTATAACTGTTCTATTTTATTATTTACTGTTGTTAATCTCCTCTAATAAATAGATTTTATCATAGGTATGTATAAGAGGTCTGTCCAAAAGGTACCCAGACATGTAATATGAAAAATACAGACATTTATTGAAGAAGATGCAAGATACAAGAAACATTGTGCATGGGACAGTGACACCTCAGTCCACTTCAAAGTAGGCACCTTGGGACTTCACACAGTTCTCGCAATCACCAGCAGCTGCCCTGTTGTATTTTCTTGAATCTCATTGATAGTCTGAAATCCCTTCCCTTTCAAAGGTGATTTTAGTTTTGGGGAAAGGCAGAAGCCACAGGGTGCCAAATCTGAGCTGTGGTGGGCTGAGTCACCTGGGTGATTTGATGTTTTGCCAAAAGCTTTGCAGGAAACATGATGCATGAGTGGTGCATTGTCCTGATAAAGCTGCCAATCACCAGTTGCCCATAGCTGCAGCCTTCTGAATCATCCAAATAGTTTCTGTGGAGAAATGTTCAAACTTAATGAAAAATTTGATGCGTATTTGTTGCTATACTCACTCAGTCATTTTGAATGTGATGGCCACAGTACACATGCTCACTCAACAGCATCTACAACGCCCACTGAGTAATACAGTGAAGTCGTCATTGTTCATATATGCACATTCCTAGGCCACTCTCCTTCATTGCCAGGTTACATTAAAGTGGAGCAAACTGTTCTTATTATATTAACGATAGCTGGACTTTTTCCAGACAGACCTATAGAAAACTACTAAGAAACTAGCTCCTCAATCTCACCCCCTCAGAGAAAACTTTGCTGAGCAGCTATTTAAAAGAGGGACCCTAAATTACTTCCTATTCCATCATCCTGTTTACATTTTTCACAGTATTTTGTGTTTGGTGGTGTTTTGCGCCAAGAGTAATAGCCCAGAACTAAGACCATAGATGATGAACACGTTCTTTGCATGTTGGCTAGAATAGAAAGACAGGCTAGAGGAAGTCACATTGGAATGCTTTCACCCAAATGTATTAAATGATGAGAACATAGTGAGAGAATGACTGTTATTTACATGTACATATATTACTGTATATATTGCACACCCTGATGTACACACATACATATATACACACAGATATGTATATCAGTGTGTTTAATATAGATATGTAGCTTTATCCTTTCATGAAAATGTACATTGTATTTAATAATATTCAAATTTAATTGTTACATGGCCATTATTAAAATAGGAAATAGATATATAAACTTAATTTTTTAAATAAATGCATACCCTTCTGAGTGTTCAGAAGTTGAAAATTTAGAAAGGAGACCTTGATCCTCAGCACCAGATTAACTAAAAAGATGCTCTGTGATGTGTCTGTCAAATTACATGGTTAAGCAGTCTCTGTAATTGAAATGTTTGTACATAATTTGTGTGTCATAGTTTGAGATGATAAACCTACAGCAGCAATTAAAAGAAATTTCATTAAAGTGAACCTATCCTTTTAGAAGTTAAATTTATTAAGTAATAAAAGATTACACTTTTAATAAATGTAATTTATTTTTAAATTTTTCTTTCATTTAAAATCCAGTAAACGCATTCCAAAAACCTTTAAAAGCATTGGAATATGAAAAACTGGTATCAAAATGACCATTGTTTATAAGTGTAGGTTTTCTTTTTAGTTAGGGGTGAGCCTTGAATGGTTATTATCATAAAACTTAACCAAGGCTTAACAAGCTTCTAATGAAGAGATCAGTGAATTCATGTTCTTTCCAGAATTCTCAGCAATATCATTTACAGCCCTTTCCCTGAGGTTCCATCTCAGAAATTCTTCTGGATGTAATTATGTAGGGAGTAAAAGAATCTTTGAAAATTACCCCAAGGGCATGATAATAACTTTATTTTAACTGCTTTAACCAATCAGATCTAAAGAACAACTAATTTAATGAATATGAGTTTGTAAAAATAACAATGAAATTACCAAATTCATCATTTGATAGCAAAAAAAGTAAATAATACAAATAAATAGCATAATGAAATAGTATGAGGAATGAGAATCTAGAGGGTATCTGCAAAAGGTTAAAGACGACTTTTCTAAATTCATTGCTATTTGAATAGATTCCCTAATTGTCTTTAAAGACATTTGAAAAAAATGCATGTCAAAAACTCATTGAAGTGTACACATATCTGGATGACTTTTATGGTGTGCAAATTGTGCTTCAGTGAAGCTGCTAGAAAAATTACATACAACAACCTTTTTCCTGCTCCATCATTGGTCTGCAGCTTCAGCTTTGCTCACTCTGTGTCATAGACACTTTCTCCTGTACTCACTGTCTCTTTTACTTCCCAACCTCCTGACCCCACATTTCTTCAACTTTTTAAATAATTCTCTTCTAGGATCTTACACTTGGTATAGCCTCTCCACTACTGAGCAAGTTTTTCTAAGCTGTAACTTTGTGGAACTTCTCGATTTTTCTCTCTTCCCCTCCTATCCCTTTCTCTGTTTTTTTCCCTTCACCCTCCTAACCTCCTTTCTCCCTAGTTCCCTCCCTCCTTCCCACTTCCCTATTATTTTATTTTTTGCTATATAATTCCTTCCTTCCCTCAGAATGTTACCCTTCCTAATCTGTATAAATTGTGAAAGTGTGCACTTCTTTGAAGTTACCCTTACTATTGAATAGAAATAAGAGTTATTAAGCGCTTTCTTAATACTGAAATTAGTGGGACTTGCAACAATCTTGCTCACGCAGAAAGAGTCAGAAATATACTGGATCTTATTGGGTTGTTGTCTCTACTTCTAGTCCAAGACTACACTCCTTGAGTGAAGAGGCTGGGTCCTATTTATCACAGCATCTCTCATGACTGAACGTCTGACGTGACACCCGCAAAGCAGTTCTCACCAAACTGTAGGAACTCAACAGTTCAGGAAGGTTTTTGTTGTTGTTGTTGTTGTTGTTGTTTTGTTTTTGCTGCAGTTGTTCATCGAAACAATAATTCTAAATGACAACACAAAACCCTATCTCTCCCTTAGTTCTATAGCTAATGAGGCATAGCTATTTTGTGTCTAACATTAGCATCTCTGCCCCTTTACCAGGAAGAGCACATAAGATGACTATATATGTGAGAAAGAGGAGATGGCAAAAGGCCAAGCCTGTCCCTTACTGCGTTGGTCCCGGATTGTTCCGGACCTTTATACCATAGATTGTCATATTTTTTCTCATACACTCCTACTTGATTCATCTTCTAAACATGCATTCACACTAAAAAACTTGCTTCTTAATTAAAATTTTTTCTTTAATCCCTTTTCCCATGAAACAGTTCTTTTAATTTTCTTGCCACCAATAAATAACATACCACCAATATTATCTAATTTTGTCATCTATCAGCTTCAGTTTGAGCTTTTCTACATCATTATTATGAAAATTCTGATGAAAAGGTCACATATGACCTCTTTACAGTTAAATTGTATGGTTTATAAGCAGCCTTTCTAGGAAAATACATCTTCCTTATATTTTTTATGAATTGACTAATTTTTTGAATTTGTAGATAGAATACAAATTCTATCTGAATAATTGAGATAGAACTAAAATCTCTGTGACATTTTTGGACCTGCTCATTTTGTTTGTCAAGCAAACTTCAGCCTGAGTTGACAGTGAATTATTCAATTCAGATTCAAAAGCACTTCTGAACACCTGCTATATAAAAGATGTAGCATAAATACAACCATAAACCAATAAACCAAGCAGCATTTTCCCCCAAAAGATCATTATATAGTGGTAAAAACAGGCACAAACTAAACTATATCACAAACCAGACTGTGATGACAGAAGGCAGAGAGCCATGTTTCAGAGAGAAACATTAATTCTGACCAGGAAGACTGGTGGTTGCAGGGGGGCGTTTTATATTGTTTTATATTTCTTTTTCCTATATATATATATGTATATATATATATATATACACATACATATATATATATATATATATATACACACACGCACACTTACACACGCACACATATATATACACACATATTTCCTTTTAAGCAGTATTGAGGTTTGAGTTGATCATATTTCTCAGTTTATGGAACATTATCGTCATGGATCTATGCAAGGCTCTCTGATACTTTACATATTATTTACTCCCTGTAACTTCACTCTCACTGCAGAAAAATTGTGTAAAGGAGATCATTTATGAACTGCATGTGGGTGGATGAATTGGAAGCCCACAGTTAGAGGAAGTGAATGGTGCTCCAGAAGCAGAGAGAACCTAAATATAGGAACTAAGAATTGATTGTTGTGTAAGTCTGGGGCAGGAATGGCATTTGTGTTTGGAAAGATTATTTCAGCCAAATGTTAAAGGACTTTATATCTTGAATTAATACAACAAATAGTATCATCAAAGCATATAAGTTACTAGATAAGATTTGAGATTATTCTAACAGAGGTGTGTAAAACCTACATAAGAAACTGAACTAGGGATACTAGTGTTTAGGTGGTCTTTTATTTAAATCAAAATCACAATTGAGATTTGAAGTAGTATTTCCCACTGGTACAGTAGTTTAAAATAAAATGGAGGTCAACTTCAATTTGTCATTTCTCACACATTGATTCTATAGGGCCAGAGGTATCTAACCTTTTTGGCATCTCTGGGCCACACTGGAAGAAGAGTTGTCTTGGGCCACACATTAAATACATAAACACCAATTAAAACTGATGGGCAAAAAAAGGTTTTAAGTAAATTTATGACTTTGTGTTGGACCACATTCGTAGTGATCCTGGGCTGCATGCAGCCCATGGGCCAGGGGTTGGAGACCCCTGCTAAGCTTTATACTAAATCTCTTTTTAAAATGCTTGTGTTTTCTTTATAAACATTTACCACTACTAGAATTTTTGGTTGCCTTCAGAAATATAAGTCAAGTTTATCAGATTCTTTGTTCTTAGTACTAAACCATATTGGATTGAGTTGTAGAGTGAAAGATTCCTTAACTTGCCACACATCTTCTATGACTTGTTTCTCTTTCTCCTCCTCTTTCTCTTCTTTCTCTGATCAAAATTATTCTCATTTTCACTAGCAATGTATTTCCCTGATGTTTCTTTTCTTGTAAACTGTATTTTTTTTCTCTGAATTAGTTGTTATCAAGGTGAATAGCTGAAAAAACCTGTGCTAATTATTAATGCTGCTTGTACCAAAGCTAATTAGTCTTCCTTTGTTGCATATTTAAACACACCGAAGTCTTATAAAAAGAAACAGCTTTTTTCCTTTGGAAAACTAACAAACATGTGAACATATAATCATAGCTTAGACATATTAACAATGTCGCTTTTAACACAATTACATAAAGAAACTGGAAACAGGGAGATGCCAAATCTTCTGCAATGATATTTTATTAAAATTAAAATGTAAGAAAAAATTACTTGGATAAATGTATCTATTTATCTATCATCTGTACATTTTACTGCCTTTTCGACTTTAAATTCATTTGTGATTCCCCAGTTTCTTTTTCCTCCATGTTATATCTATCAACAGAGCTCTGATTTCTTTATTATTCTAAACACACAAGATAACTTCCTTCTACTAAAATCCTGTTCCCCATTCAAATATTTGAAGGAGTATCCTTTTTACTTTTCCTCTCAGCATTTATCTGTGGAAGAGTCTTGACTACTTTTGATCTGAGAATCTTTCTGGTCATAGTTCAGACATTGAAGTTAATGTTTTGTTTGTTCCTGAAGATAGTTTCCCATCATTCCTCATATTCTTTGACCTCAAACCAGCCTTCAATAATGCATTGAATTTACTGTCTCTAGTACTACTGCTGTTAATATTCCATTGCTGTTTTGCTTGCTCTGTGGGATTCAAACTCATAGTTGTTTTCAAAATATTTTAGTGGGATTTTATTAACCTTTAACATCTATACTGACAATCAATAGCATGTCTGTTGTGTGTGCTATATAATAAATAAACTTTCTATATATCAAAAAATACACTTATTAACAAATGCACTTTTATGATGTTTCTATAAGTGAATAAGAGATAAGAAAAAAACACAATTATATTACAAACAGACAACTTAGAAACTTTAGAATGTTTTATATTTTTGTCAGTAAATGTAACCTTGGTTATGCTACAGTAAAATATCAAACCCAATATGTGACTGTCTTAAAGCAAGACAATTTTACCTCTATCCCGAAGTCTGCCTGAAGCCTGGCCAACTTGTCCAGGGCAGCTGTCTTCTCAGCTGTGGCTCAAGTAGTCCAGACTCCATACTCATCAAGAGAGAAGTGGAAAGTTAGAGAGCAGTAGTCACACCAATAATTTAAGATATTGCCCTAAAGTGATAAAAGTTACTTCCCTTGGAAAAACCATTAGCCAGAATTATTCATGGGTCTTTACTTAAGTAAATAGCAAAAAGGACAAGGGAGGATAATTTACTCAAATAGCCATAGAAATTGAGAATCAGAAATGGACCTCTCTATTAGTGCTAAGGTCATATTAGCTTTGTTTGACTACATTGCTACAAATCTCAGATTGTAGATTGAATTATTAGCCAATATTAAAAGAAGAAAGAGAGAAAATTTATTAAGGATGAGGCATTCCAGGCTTGATAAATATAAATAAATTATCTGGAACTAGAATCAATAATGCAAATACAAGAAGAATAATAGACTATATCAACTAGATGACAGGAATCATTTTGAGGACTTTCGGAGATAAGCACAGGAAGAATAGAGAAAAAGTTAACAAGTGAGAGAAATTGTATGGAGGCTTGGTGATGACTATTAAAAACTCCAAAAGATAGTACCTGAATATGCTTATATTCAGGTAAGTTCACAGCTTGGCAGGGGCCTAGCTGGCGCCAAAACAAGGAATGGTCTGTGGAGGTATATAGGAACAGACCACCAGCACCTGTGTGGCATGGAAACCAGGTCAAGTATAAGAGATAGGGACTCTAAGTCATTGTCCAGGAAACTGACTCATGCCTCATGGGGCTACTGTGGAAGCTGGGCTGAAAAATGGAATCATGGTTGAGGAAAAAAAGAAGTATATAAGAGGAAGTACTTTCTGAGGTCCTAACAGGACCACCTTTAGTGAAAATACAGAGTGAAAATACATTCTTTGGAAATTTTTTCTTTTCTGGTGTATAGCTAATAAAATGTTAAACATCTGCCTGGTTCACAAACCAGACACTCCTGTCTCTCTGTTCAGAGCTCCCCAATGAGAAATTGTTAAAATTGAGATACAATTATGTCAGGTTTCTACAAAAAAAAAAAAAAAAAAAAAAAAAAAAAAAAAAAAAAAAAAAAAAAAAAAAAAA
>PVJI01013946.1:0-45980 GCA_004026765.1 Micronycteris hirsuta | reverse complement strand
GAAGATTCTCCCCAAAATTAAAAACAGAATTACTATTATGATTCAGCAATTCCACTTCTGGATATATATCAAAAGGAAACGAAATCAGTATCTCAAACAGATATCTGCACTCACATGTTTATGGTAGCATGTTCATACAAGCCAAGACATGGAAACAACCTGAGTGTCTGTTGAAAGATGAATAGGTAAAGAAGATGTGTATATATACACAATGATAGTTTTATTGGACCGTGAGAAAGAAGGAAATCCTGCCCCTGGAGACAACATAGATAAAACTTGAGGATATGATGCTAAGTGAAATAAGCCAAAAAAAGAAAAAGGCAGTTACTGTATCATCTCATTTATATGTAAAATCTGAAAAAAAAGAGTCAAATTCATAGAATGGGATATCAGGGGCTGGAGAGGGAAGGGATGGGCGGGTGTTGCTTTAACTATACAAGTTTGCAGTTATGTAGGATGAATGTCTAGAGATCTAATGTGCAAGCATGATGACTGAATAGGACTGTTTTGGACACTGGAAATACGCTAGGAGATTTCAGATACGCTCGCTACAAAAATAAATGGTAATTATGCAAGGAGATGATATGTTGATTAGCCTGATCAGAACAGTCGTTGCACTCTACATATGAATATAAAATCATTATGTTTTATACTTAAATATATACAATTTTTATTTTAAAAAGCTGCATTTGAAAACTTGTGAGATACAGTATCACCAGTACTTGGAGAGGATATTTATAGCCTAAATACTTTTTATAAAACTAGAAGAATTATTAAAAAGCATAAACTAAATATCCATTTAATAAGTTCAAAGAACAGAAGGCAGAAATAAGTAGAAGAAGGGAAGAAAAAAGATAGGAGCAGAAATCTATAAAATGGAAAACAAAGTTACAACAGTTACAATCAAAAACCCCAAAGTTGTTCTTGATAAAGAGTAATAAAATTGAGCCCAGCTGGAGTAGCTCAGTGGATTGAGCGCGGGCTCGGAACCAGAGGGTCCTGGTTCGATTCCCAGTTGGGGCACATGCCTGGGTTGCGGGCCAGGTCCCCGATGAGGGCCATGTGAAAGGCAACCATACATTGCTGTTTCTCTCCTCCCTTCTCCTCTCTCTGAAAATAAATAAATAAATAAAATCTTAAAAAAAAAAAGAGTAATAAAATTGACATACCTGCGGAAAGGGTGGCCAAGAAATAAAGGAGAGGACACAAGTAATATCAGGTGCTGTAAACTTGAAGACTGAAGTGAACTGAACAAGTTCCTTGGAAGCTATACTTACCAAACTGGCTCAAGAAGAAAAGAAAGGAGCACCACTTCGCAGTGTGAGGTAGTAGATTCCGCAAACACTCCCACTGTATCAGCTAGAAAAAAATCAGATAAATTATAAACTGTATTTTTGAAGTTATCACAGAGTTGTAGATGGACTTGATGACTAGGACTGGTTGAACTGAACTTCCAGAGAGGGAAGATCCCTTCCTAGGCAAGCTCTGGGGCATACGCTCATTCCGGCTGGCACGGAGGACTAGACTTGGCCTGATGTGAGGAAGAGAAACCAGTAGGGCTTTTGACAGTCACTTGAGTGAATGTGATTAATCTGAATCTAAAATTGCTTCAAAATCTTTAACCATCATGGAAATGCAAAGTAAAACAACGAGATAATACTACGTACCTCGTAGAATGGCTAAAAATAAAGTCTGACAATACCAAATGGTGGTGGTGAGGCAGAGTCAAAAGAAAATTCATACATTGCTGGTGGGAATATAAATTATTTTAGCCACTTTGGGAAACTATAGGTCAGTTTTAATAATGTAGGATACCATTTACATGAAGTTCAAGAACAAGCAAAATTAATCTTTTGTAGTAGAATTCAGCGGTTACCTTTTAGCAGGGAGATATTTTCTGAGGAGTGACATAAAAAAACGATTTTGTGAAAATGAATAAAGGAAACCTTTTTCAACATGGAGTTGGGAAACCATGAAGGGATAGCGTTCCCTCTTCCCTGTTTGTTTCAGCAATAGCAACTTCCTTCAACTTGCTGCCAATGAGAAATTGCCACAACCTTGTACACTGCCCCCCAGCCAGTGTGCTTCTGTTAAAACAACCCCAATATTCTCTAAGAACCTCCTCTGAAACCGACCCCCCTTTTGTCTCTTTGTATCTGCTGTGCTCTGCCATAGTTTGCAAGTCCCAAATTGCAATTTTTCTACTATTCCCAAATAAACTCATTTACTGCCTTATGACTTTTGTTGTTTAATTTTTAAGATTGATAATTTTGTATCTTGATCTGGTTAGTGGTTAGACTGATGAATACATAAAAATTTCATAGAATTCTGTACCGTTAAGATTTTTTCGTTTCATATAATTATACTTTAGGTAAATATCCGATGATGCCTCCAAAATACATGATACAATAAATTAAACAGGTGAATAAAATAAAAGAGATAATTGGCCTAGAAAAAGATAATGGTATGTTACCAATGAAGGATGATGATTAATTCAATTTTGGGCATCTGAGGTCTGAAAGTTATACTAGAGATTTATTATTGCAGCCTCAGATCATGGGTCAGCTTTTGGTGTTACATGCTGCTGTTGATTCATACTGTTTATCATTGTCTAAAGTCCAGTCCTGCCCTCCTCCAGGACTCTCTGCTGTGTGAGTCATCTTAATGTATCCATCTGCTAAGTCTCATCTACTCCACCCTGTAAAAGTTCAGCTCACTTCTGTTGCACCCACACCTGTGTAACACCTAAAGCAGGGGGCGCCCTGATCATTCTGTTCCCGGTGGTGGTTATGCCCCTGAATCCTTATAGCTGGAGTTTTCATGCCCCATCTACCAGTATACTTCTCCGGGGGTCTCCCTGACTTCTAGTCATGGCTTTATAAACTCAGCCCTTATCTCCTAAGTGATATTCAAAAATCGGATTATGAGACTGAGTGTTGAATTAGATGGATTATTTGATTCATGCATGAGCTGCATACCATATTTATGTGAAAACATAAAGCCAGGTGGATGGGGAGCAGAGCCTGAATTTTTGGGAATATGAGCAAATAAAAAAGGAATGACTTTTGTTTTCTCTACCAGATATAGGTCTTTTCTATTTTTTTAACTTAAATTTATTGGGATGACATCAGTTAATAGCATAGAGGTTTCAAGTGTACAATTCTGAAATGCATCATCTGTATATTGCATTGTGTGCTCACCACCCAAAGTCTAGTCTCCTTCCATCACCATGTATCTGACCTCCTTCATCCTCTTCATCCTCCCCCACCCCCTACCCCTCTGTTGTCTATGATCTTTAAGTCATGATTGAACAGCTTGCACCTTCACACTGCTTTATCAGAGTCTTGATAGCTGTGCCTTTCAATAACTTACTTTAAAAAAGTTGTTGAAGATGCTACTCTGGGAGAATATACACTAGAGCAGCGATTTTCAACTGGTGTACTGCAAGAATTTTTAAAACATGCAATACCTGACTATTTAGTCAGGGGCACTGACCTCATTTCCTTTAGATTTTCAAATAAAAAAATAGCCATCTTGGGTGAATGAATCAAAATTATACCTGTTTTTTGTCACATCGACAAAAAATATATATTTTTGGTGTGCCTCAGAATTCTAGTAATTAGTTTATGTGTGCCATGAAATGAAAAAGGTTGACAGTTGCTGCAGCAGAGGAAAATTGCTAACAGCTATGCTGCTGTTCAGGGGTATTTCATATATTAATGATTCCTTTACAGCCTCCCTTGTTCCAAAATGGTGTTTAGATATTCAGAAGATTATATAGGATCACACATATGTGAAAACCCTTGGGTAAAAAAAATCAGGGGGAAAGGCTAATCAGAAAAGGTAGGAGGCAGAAAAAAAATGAAGCCATGGAGTTAAGTCAATGCCTAAAATAACTTTTCAGTTCTATATACTAGGAGTGGCCTGAAATTGGGTTCTGAGCTTCTCAACAACCAGTATGTAAAAGGAAACCATTTGTTACATGACCAAACCCACATGCATTTGTTAGCTGTAGGGTTAACTGTAGTGTTTGTCAGCTTTTCTAAAGAGAGTTGAATTTCAGGCCTTTATTTAGAACGGTAATGCCCCATCCCCTTGTTTCTTGCTTTGGAGGAAATCAGACATAAAATACTAGCGTTTTATAACCCACTTCCCGTTTGCCCTGAGGATACTCGCTATCTCCCCGGGGCGCTGGCAGCTGCAGCATTTACCCCAAGATCATTTGTGGATTACAGTCCTGACTTCACCCCCCAAGTTTGCCACAAAATATCTCACTTTGTTATTATTTTCACATTACTCTAGTATATCAATAATCTTGGAAACAAATTACATCATTCTATTTATAGCATTTTGTTTTAGTAGTGGCAGCGAGTGCACTTTTTTTTTTCTAAACAGGAAATGGATTGGAGATTTAATTAGTTACTGTTGGAGAGAGGGGAAGGGAGGGAGAAAGGGAGACATCTGTTGACTGTCCTACATGCCCTGACCAGGGACTGAACCCACAACCCAGACATGTGCCCTCACCGCAAATTGAACCAGAGACCTTCCACTTGCTGCCCAACCAACTGAGCTACACCAGTCTGGGCAAAAATCCAAAATATTTAACTGAAACATGTAGCTGCCATAATTTCAAAGACTTCTGTAGCAGTTTGTCTCTCTTTGTCTCTCTGAGAATCTATTAGGGAGCTTTATTTTCTGGCAGCTGCCTACTTCGTAGAGAGATGGTGGAAGGTATCTTTGATTAATGTAAAATACGTCTTTATATTTTTAAGAGAGTTTGTCTATTTTTAGAGAGAGGAGAAGGGAGAGAGAAAGAAGGAGAGAGAAAAACATCAATGTGTGAGAGAAACATTGATCCCTTACCTCTTGCACGCCCCCAACCGGGGAGTAAAGTATATCTTTAAATTTTCATTGTGTGGCTGGTGGTGGGAAAGCTGCTCATTCCTGCTTTCCTTTCCTGTTCCCTTTCCCTTTCCCAGCCTCAGTCCTCCCTCCCTCCTTCCCTCCTGCCTGCCTCACCATTTTCTACTGATGCCTCAGGTCTGGGCCACTTTCCGGGCTGGGCACACTAAGGTGCAAGGCCCTGGGGCCCAGTATGTGACCTGCTGTCTTGCTCCCCCTTGCTTCCCCTGCCCCAAGTGGTCGTGCTGCCCACTATGGCCCGGAAAACAGGAGGAAGTGAAAAGTGCCAGCCTAGTCGGGAGCTGGGCTTGATGCTCAGGGCTTGCTGTTTGACTGGGATCACTCCCTTCACTAAAGGAAAGGACTCCCCATGGTGAAGAGATCCTTAGTGTACTACCCAAAGAACCAAGAAGTCGGACTACAGAATGAAACCAGCTACTCTTGTGTGTTGTATGGCTATGCAGCACAGCAACTTCCCAGTCTCCTGAAGGGGAAAGAGTTTCCCCTTGGGACCCTTAGTAAAGTATTTGTATCTCAGTGGCTGATCATAGGCAGGTGGTGTGTGGCACAAAATGCAACACATCCATCCATACTGTCCCAAAGAGTAACATTTTCTTCTTTTTTGCATTGTGTAAATGTCCCCTAGTTGTTTTACCTGAAAATTTCTTTTTAAAAATATTTTTGGATTTCTGGTCAAGATGGAGGCATAGGTAGACAAGCTTTGTCTCTTCAGACAACTGCAAAAAGAATGACAACTAAATCTCAAAAAAAAAAATAACATCTGCCACTGTCAGAAAATCGAACTGTATGGAAGTCCAACAACCAAGGATTTAAAGAAGTCACAATCATCCAGATGGATAGGAGGGGCAGAGACATGGAGACGGGGCAGAAAACTGAGGAGACGAGGTGTAGCACAGACAGGCAGCAGCAGAACGGGCACGGGAGGTCCCACATTCATGTGTGGTGGGTAGACATTGGGATAGATACCTTGGAAGTGAGCGATCCCAGCCCTAGGCCAGTCTGCACAGCCCAGGGTTATAGCGCCGGGAAGATAAATCCTCATAACTTCTGACTGTAAAAACCAGTGGGGGTTGGAGTGGTGGAAATAACTGATGGAGAAAACGTCACTTAAAGGGCCCATGCACACTTAAAACATACGTAAACCCACCCGACCTGGGATTGAACATCAGAGCAACAGCTGGAGGGGCACCAGTCACACACAGGTAGTGGGTGGAGTGACTGGAAATGGGGCAAGTTCTGGGCAAACCCCCAGAAGCCAAGCAGGCACAGTCCCTTCTCTGAGCCCTCCCCCAACACAGAGCCACAAAATGATGAAGCAGGTTGCCCCATCCTGGTGATTACCTAAGGCTCCAACTCACACAATTTACAGGTGCCTTTTACAGGGAGTCAAAGCAGCTCTACCTAATACACAGAAACAAACACAGGGAGGCTGCCAAATTTAGGAGACAAAGAAATATGACCCAAATGAAAGAACAAAACAAAACCCCAGAAAAAGAACTTAAAAAAAAGGAGATAAGCAATCTGTCAGATACAGAGTTCAAAGCACTGATGATTGGGTTGCTCAAAGAACTCACTGAGTACAGCAACAACATAAAGGAAGAAATGAAGGCTTCAACAGTTTGAAACACAAGGAGGAAATAAACATTCAACCAGAACAGAAAGAAACAAGCTTTCAAAAAAATGAGAGTATAATTCAAAAAAAGGAGGAGATGTCTGGGACATCTTCAAACATGCCAACATCTGAATCATAGGGGTGTCAAGAATAAAAGGAAGAGCAAGGCACTGAAAACTTATTGGAGAAAATAATGAAGGAGAACTTACCTAATTTGGCAAAGGAAATAGAAATACAAGTCCAGGAAGCACAGAGAGTCCCAAACAAGATGGACCCAAAGAGGCCCATACCAAGATATGTTATAATTAAAACGCCAAAGGTTAAAGAAAAAGAGAGAATCTTAAAAGCAGCAAGAAAAAAGCAGAGAGTTATCTACAAAGGAGTTCCCATAAGAATGTCAGCTGATTTCTCAAAAGAAACTTTGCAGGCAAGAAGGGACTGGCAAGAAATATTCAAAGTGATGAAAAGCAAGGGCCTGATTACTCTAACCAGCAAAGCTATCATTTATAATAGAAGGGCGGATAAAGAGCGTCCCAGACAAGGTAAAGCTAAAGGAGTTCATCATCCCTAAGCCATTATTATATGAAATGTTAAAGGGACTTATTTAAGAAAAAGAAGATGATCAAAGCTATGAACATTAAAAAAGCAACACATTGAGAACTATCAACAACTGAATTAAAAAAAAAAATAAAACAAATTAAGTAAATATCCAGAACAGGAACAGAATCATAGATACGGAGATCATTTGGAAGGTTATCAGCTGGGAGAGGGAAGGGAGAGAATGGGGGAAAAGATGCAGGTCTTAAAAAGCATAATTGGTAGGTACAAAATAGGGGGAATATTAAAAATAGTATAGGAAATAGAGAAGCCAAAGAACTTATATTCCTGACCTGTGAACAGGAGCCAAGGGGGGAGGGAGCTGGAGGAAATGGGGTACTGGAGAGAGGAGGGCAAAGGGGGAAAAGTGGGACAACTGTAATAACATAATAAGATATATTTAAAATAAATTTTCATTATATGTTCTTTCTGAAGATGCTAAGGCCTTGGAGGATTTCATCAGTAAAAGTGCTTTCAGTTTACAATTCCATCTTTTGTGGAATGTTATTTTTCAACAACTATAAAGCCTACTGCTGCCACAGCAGTGAAGTCTAGAATGTCTGGGCCTCAGTATTATTTTTGGTTTGGGAGTATATTTTCTAATTGTACATTCCTTCCCATTCAATAAAATGCTGCTGTGTATAGTAATAATAATATTAATAATTGATATTGTACTTACCCAGGTCGTCTTGCAAATTTCTTCTACATATCTGAAGGGGAAGCCATGTATTTCAATGCAGACAAGTCTAACATCTGTGTTTTCTTCCTCCTACGATGTCAAAGAAAGACATTTTTTTCTCTCCAGTTTTTAAGAAAGTTCATTTATACTCTGCTTTTATCTCATTGCTGGCTCTAACTGCCTCAGAAACAACTGGGTGTATGTGTCTCAGAAATGGGTGTGTCAAAACTGGCAGGTAGGGGGAAAAAGCCTGTAGTCTGCTTTTAGTTTCATTTTCCGGGATCAGAGTTCCTTTATAGGAGTGATTTTGCATTTTTCTAAAACGCAATTTTTTTGGTAAGCCATTACTCTGCCACCTTCTGGTCTGTCTGGTTAAAATCCAAAGTTTTCAAATCTGTTCTCTGCTTGAGAGTGTTGGACTGCTGAGCGCCTGTTGTCCTGGCCACAGACAAACCCCAGTTTTTGTTTGTTATATGATTGAAGCCACATACATTTATTAACTATAGGGTTTGTCAGCTTTTCTAGAAAGAGTGTTGAATTTCAGATCTTCACTTAGAATGTAATATCTTGCCCCCCTGTTCCTTGCTTTGTAGGAATTCAGACATAAAAACCTAGAATATTTGACAGGAACATAGCGTGGTCATAATTTCAAGGACTTCCTGTAGTAATTTGTCTCCCTTTGTCTCTCTATCTCTGGTTTGACATTAATCTCTGAGACGCTCTCAGGGAGTTATTTTCTGGCAGCTGCCACTTCTTAGATAGTGGAAGGCATCTTTGATTAACGCAAGATACATCTGTACATTTTCATGATATGTTCTTTCTGAAGATGCTAATGCTTTGGAGAATTTCATCAATAAAAGTGCCTTTCGTTTACAATTGCATCTTTTGTGGAATTTTATGATTCATGGCTCAAATATAAAGCCTACTGCTGTGACAGCAATGAAGTCTAGAATGTCTGGGCTTCAGTATTATTTTTTGTTTTGGGACATATTACAATGTTCTAAGTGAAAAGTAGATCCCTTTCTATTGAATGAAATGCTGCTGTAGATAGTAATAATAATATTAATAACAGATATTGTTCTTACCCAGATTGTCTTGCGAATTTCTTCTGTGTAAATGAGGGGAAACCATGTATTTCACTACAGAAAAGTGTAACATCTGTTTTTTCCTCCTATGATTAAGGCATTTTCTTCCTTTTAGTTTCTATAAAAGCTTATTTATCCTCTCCTTTTACCTCTGCAACAACAGGGTGTGTGTGTCTCAGAAATGGGTGTGTCGAAACTTGCAGGTGGTCTGGGGAGCCTGTGCTCTGCTCTTAGTTTCGTTTTCCCAGATCTGAGTTGATAGAAGTGACTTTGCTCTCTAAAATTTTTGTTTTATTTTGTTTTGTTTTTGGAAAGCCTTAACTCTGCCACTTTCTGGCCTGTCTGGTTAAAATCCAAAGGTTTCAGATCTGTTCTCTGCTTGAGAGTGTTGAGGACTGCTGAGCGCCTGTTGTCCTGGCCACAGACAGACTGGGGCAGGCTGAGTGGATCCTCTGGGGATACCCGTTTTCACTGTGGTTGGGAGCCTTGGGGAGCTCCGGGTAGGAAGCGGCTTATGTTGGTCTTCCACTGGCCTTCCAGGGTGGGCTAACTCATATCCTTAGGTTTTCCTAACGTGCAAAGGAATGGCTTTCAGAGACTCTTATGATCTCTCTGTAAATGCTAAAGGCCTCTGAATTAGTTCTGTAGGGCAGACCAGTATTGAGGCCCCCCGTGGCCACTTTGCAGGGACTTATCTTTTTAAGGTCAGTCTCAGGGCAAGGTAGAGAACTGACTAAGAGCCGCAAAAATACTTAACATTTAAAAAATTAATAGCAGGTGCTAATACTTACTGTGTGTGCTCCATTAGCTTTTGGTTTCCATGTTTCACCGTGGATTCACAGTGGTATTTATATGGGTTTCAAACATTTATTGGGCACTCACTATGCATCATGCACTGTTAACTTATTTACTCTTCAAAAAAATCCTCTCAGGTAGATGCTATTTTTATTTACATTTTACAGCTGAAGAAACTGAGGCACAGGGATGTTAAATAATGTAACCATATATATAGTTTATATATATATACATATTTATACACACACACACACGTCTATATTTGTATATATCCTGTTAACTCTGTTTCTCTGGAGAACCCTAACTAATATGACCAGGGCACAAGTGGTTTGACAAACCAGAATAACCCACACCCTAATCTAAATATAGAACATTTCTGTTACAGCATGTCCCTCCCCTGTCACTCCTAATGTCCTCCAGCGGAAACCACTCTTCTGATTTTATGTTTCACCATAGATTAGTTTTACGTGCTCTGGGTGTTCATATACATGGAATCACATGGTATAGAGCCTTCTGTGACTGGCTTCTTTTATTTAACAGACTTAATTGAGGTCGGACCTAGTGTTGCATGTATCAGTAGTTTGCTCTTTGTTATTGTGGAATGGTATCCTATTTTGTCAATATTACACAATTTATTTATCCAAGTTCTTTATATTGACATCTGAGTTATATCAGTTTTCGGAAGTCATGCATAAAGCTGCTACCACTATTTTTATACATGATTTTGGGGACATATGTCTTCATTTCTCTTTGGTAAACACCTTGGCATGAAATTGCTTGATGAAGTAGGTGCATGTTTATCTTTATAAAAAACTCTCAGGGCTTTGTTAAAATCTGTACCAGAAGCAATGCTCTTTAAGGTGTGGTGAGTCTCTGTGTCCAGCCACTGTATGAGTCAACATGAAATAGGGAACTGGTGTCATCTGACCTTGGCTAGTTTAGGCATAAAGACACAATCATACTCCTCATATCAGTATTAAGAGGTTGAGGCTGCCAGGCATCACAATTTTACTACTCCCCCATATGTGAGTAACAGGTGACTTAGATTATGATACCCATAATACCTGGCCTGATGTCATGATGTCTAGTATGTTCTCACCATCTTAGGAGTCGTCAGATGTGACACCCATTGGCAAATGTTTATATTTTTACAATATCTGTAATGAACATCATTTCGGAATTCTCAAGATGATCCAGCAAAACGAACCTGCTTCATGCACATCAAGTGGACAGTTAGAAACTTAATACAATTGGTTCAAAGAATAAGGTAAAGTGACGTTATGAGGATAACCTGTGGATATTGTATCCTACCAGGCAGATCTTGCTCCTTTGCACACAATTGAGATATCTTTCAAATAGTAGCAGACCACATAGATATTTCCTGTTAAATATCCAGCTCTTACTAACTTTTCTTTCTGGATGGATCTATAAATTGGATGCCATGACTCCCTTCGAAAGCTGTTTTCCATTTTTCTAAGACTGTAAGAACAAGAATCTTCTGTGGCTAGGTAGACTCAATACCCATCTTCAGTTTTTGAGCACATGAGGGTCTTTGAAGAGCTGGCTGCCTTCAGGAACTGGCTTGTGTCCTGTGTGCATCACGTACAACATTGTCACCTACTCTGGAAGGCCCAGTTTCCCACAGGGACTGGACATGTTATGACAACAGAGTTTCTAGTCCACATAATGTTAAAAAAAAATTGGTTACATTCAGAGCATGTGGGTATGCTTTGTTTACGCAAGGATTATTCAGCTTTAAGCCGGCCGTTGACTTTTGACTTACTTTTAAAAATTTCGTCCTTGTTGTTACATCTCTTAGTTAAGGGTGTATTTGGTAACTTCAAGTACTATTCACATGATTATAAATCCCACATTGGGTGTGTATTCCATATCATAGGTATTTCCAAACAATATACCAGTTGTCCCTTCAGAGAAATACCAAGCTTAATATGAGTTTAATTTTCTCTAAGCCAGACTCTTTATTTATCTAGTCACATATTTTGAAGAAATATTGAAAGCATGGTTAATACGGGAAAATAGAATGACTGTTTCCCAAGAGATCTGGTGAGATTAAGGGTCTGTACTCCTCCCCTCCTGACGAGCTGTTGTATGGTGGCATCATAATGCTCCCTGGAAGCCAGCCATGTTCGAAGATATTCTAGCTTTTAGGTCGTGTATGTTGGATACTTGGGAATAACATTTTCTATCTCAAACGGCAGTGAAAAAATAAAACATTTCAAATTGTTTGAAGAAACATTCCGGGGTGCAATTTTTCCCCCTCACTTTATACTTAATTTGGGCATAAGTATGAACTAAAAAAGCCATGGGTTTGTTTTGTTTTGTTTTCATCTAACTGTTCAGTTCCCTGTTTCAAATGTGATAGTTAGCTTTTTAACTACGGAAGAAATAATGTTTGTATTTAAAATCGTATAAATTAATGATAGAATGCAGCACACCTACACGTGAGCACAAATACTGGAAAAGGGGTGAACACTACAGTGTGAGGAAACTAGGCTGTGTGGTTAGAAGGGCTTGACTTTGAGTATCAGTGAATAAGTTCCTATAAGTAAAGACTGAAATGGAGCAACACAGGTAACTAGTGTTTAAATTTGAGAAGGCCTAAGCAAAGTTGGTAAAATACACCCTTCTTAAATAAATAAAACAATATTTATTTAGTGCTTTATAAAAGTAAATTGCCTGTAATCATTGGGTAAACAAAATGCGGTCTATCCTAACAATGAAATGTAGTTGACAGTAAAAAGAGTGAAGTGTTGATATCCTTGCATGATACTACATGGATGGACCCTGAAAACACATTCGCAAAAGACCACATATTGTGTGACCCCAATGATATGAAATGTCCAGAATGGGCCAATCCGTAGAGGCAGAGAGTACTTGCCAGGGGCGAGGGGAAGGGATGAATGGTGATTGACGGCAGATGGGTACAAGATTCCTTTGGGGTGCTGAGACTGTTCTAAAACTGATGGTACTGGTGGTGCTGATGATATACTAACCAACAATGAATAGTATACTTTAAATGGAAGAATTCTATGGTATGTGAATTACTTCAATAAAGATGTTTAAATTTGCCTCCTAAAAGACCCTACTGTTATCAGTGGCAGACACGTAACTCATGCTGTCCGGTTTAATCCTCATCAGATGCTTGTGAACCAAGTCTATTTTGCTCATCTTGCAGATGAGAAAACCAGGGTTCTACCTTGCCTGTGTGTCCTGACTCGAGCTGGTAATTTGCAGAGTAGGTGGAGCCTCGAACACTGCAGATAACCCGCTGCACATTACCCAAGGACACAGAGTCCTCCTGAGTAGGACTTGAGGAAAGGTGTGGTAGGATTAACAGGTAGTATCACCAACAAATACCCAATCTTACAATTTCTTTTTCTACTTTGTTTTTCCCAATGACACTTCAAAACAAAAAAAGAAAGAAAAATAGAGAGAAAGAGAGAGAAAAAAGGGAGGGAGAGTCAGTTAAAAATTATTACTTTAATTTTTAATGGACTTCCCTGAGCATAAGTCAGATGGCAATAGTTTTGAAATACAGATGGTGAAAATGGGATGAACTGGAATTGAAGGCTAAGTTTTCCTGTAGGTATAACATGAATGTTCATCTTTGAAGAAAGACAAGGCATTTGTCTTTTTGGAAAAGCAGTTTAATGGGCTCTTTGATTCTAGAAGAGTAAAGCCCAGAGTGCCTTCTGAAACGGGGAGTTGGGCTTTTCTGGATAATGATGTAGAACCTTGTCCTCCTTGTGGATGGGGTGACACTCTGCAGTTTATATTTCTTTTCAGAAGCACTGTAGTTCTTTCCGGGGCCCTTAGAGGGTTGGCACCCTAGTCTGTGAGTGAAGGATTCCTGTTTAGGTGTTGTCTCTCCTGGGATAGTTGAGACAAGGCCACCCTACATCTTGGCTCTTGAGAGGGGCCTGAGCAGAAGGAGGCCCCTTGATAAACCATGTATGGGAGCTGGACCTGTGAACTCAGGGTAGTCATGGACACCAGGACCACGTAACAGTCTTTCTTCCTTCTCTTAGAACTTTTCTTCCTCTTATGTCAAGCCTTCAGCTAAGTGTTGCTAAGTACTGTAGCCTGGATGTAACTGAGTTATGAAGGGTTAAGGGGCTGGCCTATGAGGACTTTGGGGAGTGAAGCCACTCAGGAGAGCCTGCTACCAGATGGACAGGTGACTGCAGAGGAGAGAAGCAGCGATTTGGAGCAGGATCAGCAGCCGATGTGACTTCTAGCAACGGGGATGTGTTTGTGGACCACGTGAGTATTGCCCAGAGGTCCAGAGAAACTGGTGAAAGGAACCCTGCTAGGAAATACAAGAGGAATCGATGACAAGAGGAATTGGGTTTGAAGCTAAGAATTTCTAAGTTACATTACAAGGAGATGTAAACTAATGGATAAATAAATATGTATTTCATTAGTATTCAATTTATGTCAGCATGTGTTTCACTTCATAGGCAGTAGATATCCCCTAAAGTCCAAGCCCTAGAATGCTGTTCACGGTTCTTCTGCCTGGTGTGAGTCTGGGAACAAGCTTCTGGGATGGCCTTCCTGGGGCCGGCAGGTTGAGAGCACACGTTGTCACAAGGAGGTCATCTAATCAGGCAGACGTTGCAGTGGTCAGGGAAGACTTGAACTGAGTTGTAATGGAGAAATCAGAACAGCCATATACTGAAAATGGATGAAAATAAGGGAATATTTGACAGAGAGAACAGCATTCACAAAGCACAGGTTGAGAAGTAAAGAGAGTAAAGAGGGGAGGAAATGAAAAGAGCCAGGGAGATGGGACCCAAAGATCAGGTGGAGATAAGACCGTGTAGACAGGTGGCAAGAATGGACAAAGAAGCAGTTTCATTTGTAGATGGGAGAAGAGGGTGGACGGAGCTCAAGCTTGTGGCTGCTTGGTTGTCTTCTCTCTCCTTCCAACACAAAGCGAGGAATTGAGAGAAGGGCAAGGGGTACAAGGAAATGGGCATGTATGTGTGTGCACATGTGTGTGTGTGTGGAGGGCTAGATAGAGGATGGGAACAGAATAGTCACCTTCCACAATATACATGTTTGTCGACACCAAGGCGGGGGAAGTGGCGCTCTGTGTGGGTCTCTGTGCCGGAGTCAGTAAGCTAACGAGGGGCTTTCTCTCCCGTGTTCATCTTACATCTCTGCTTTCACGGTGATGAAATAATTCATAATTCAGAAAGTTCATAAGAGTGATAGAATTAAAACAGATTTTATTGACCTGTAGCCAGTAATGATGTGACCAGTGGATATGAATTGAAACCTCTTAATTTTTTTTATATTTTATTTATTTATTTTTAGAGAGAGGAGAAGGGAGGGAGAAAGAGCAATGTATGATTGCCTCTCACATGGCCCTCACTAGGGACCTGGCCTGCAACCCAGGCATGTGCCCCGACTGTGAATCAAACCGGGACCTTTAGGTTCCCAGCCCATGCTCAATCCACTGAGCTACACCAGCCAGGCTGAAACCTCTTAATTAAATGTTAATCTGAAAGTGCATCTTTAAAACTTTGAAAGCTGAGTCCACTGTATGCCAAGCTCTGTGTGTAGACATGTTTCATACCCTACCAAGGCTTATAATTTATTTGGGGAGATAAAGCCAAAATCTGTGACAGAGGCAACCCAATAATATTATCACAGTGCCATGGGAATAGAGGAATTCAGATCAGAAAGAAATATGAAATAACATATTTAAGCTAGTATATCTTATATAACTTCTATATCATATGCTAGAGGGCCTTCAATGGAAAAGCCGAGGTAGAAGGACACTCTTTCTATGTTGCCACCACTTCTGAGGGGACCTGAATAAACGGATGTTACTGGTATTTTTATTTTTTTCTCTGTTCCATATTCAATAGAGATTTTCTTGCCTTCAGCCAGACCAGTGAGACGACGCAGGAGGTCTTTGACTTCCTTTTTTTTCCACACATCTCCACTCTGCCAGAAGGAATTTATATTTTGTACTTTGCTGAAGTGCTGCTCTATCTCAGCCTTGCGGACAAGACTGTGGAGCCCCCTCCGCTTCCCCAGGTAGAAGAGTGTGCTCGCCTGCTTGGACCTGCACATGCTCCTGTACTGCCTGTTGAAGGATCTGTTTAAGGATGAAACATACTTTTCCATCAGCTCGGCATCTTCATCTAGCTCTTCATTTTCTGGCCAGAACAGCAGGCAGGCCAAGAAATAAGGGTCTGGATATAGATGACTTAGCTCTACGAATTGTAAGACTTCTCGGAGCTGTTTTTTAAGTGCGTTAAGTGGCTGAATGGACTTGGAGTTGGGCTTTAAACAATTGAGAATAATGTTGGCCAAAATGAAATTTTGTTTCTCCTTTGCCAGCCTTTTATGTGGATTTTGCTGCAAGAGGAATGCGTATTGGTTCACTATGTTTTCCATAATGCTTGCAGCATCTTCGTGATTAGGGTTAAGATATTCTAGAAGTCCAGAAAACTTATCTGCTCTCAAAGCTTCTAGACTTTTCCTACAGTTCTCCTCTTGGAGTAACGAACCCAAATCTGAAGTGCAGAAAAGTTCCACGTATTTACGAAAACAACGACTGATTTTCTTACTTAATGAGAGTTCCACTGTTTCTTTGAGGGTATTCCTTGTTTTCAAAAGAACCAAATAATCAGTAAAAAAGTCAAAGCACTTTTTCATATCTGACTGCAAGTTTCGTAAGTAGGATGTGAAATTGCTAAGAGCCAAATAATATTCATTTTTTGGATCTGTAGGAATATTCCCCTTTCCTGATAAAAATTCTGCCATAGTTTTTTTAGATGATTCTTCTTCTTTGTGGAAATTGGGAGTGAGCTGAAGAATCTGAATAGTATAAAGACCAACTTCTATTTCACCCAAGAAACCAGCTGTATTATACATGTCATATTTTCTTTGGGACTTCTGTGGTGACCAGGTCTCAGTTTCATAGTCTTTGCTATCAGTTTGCTCCTGAGATTTCTTGAAAGCTCTCGACGCATTTTCAGCAACTTCTAGGAGATGTGTTAGATCATTAACAGTGATATCCCTGCAGTTTTTGTTTTCATCCAACCACCATTTGATTTTACTTTTGTACACCTGGCCAAGTGTATCTGAGATATAAGAATTTTTAGGGGCTTTCTCTTTGGCCTTTTTTGCCCAATGCAGAGCAGTGTCAAAGTCTTTCTCTTTAATGTAGAAATGTCTTGCTAAGGCCTGACAAATGAATGCATTCTGTGGGAACCGAATGCTTCCTTGTTTCAAGACCTTTTTGACTTCATCATTCTGTAAAGCTTCAATTAATGGAGAAAACAGAGTGTCTGTCTCGTCTCCATACTCTTTGCGCTGTCTTGTAAGCAGAAGAGTTTGCACATAATGTTGGAATTTATCTTTTCCTATTCCAGAATCATAGAATAAATTCTCTTTTAATAATGTCAATGCAATTTGACACTTATCCAAGTCATAGCTCCTTTCCAGCTTTTTGAGACAGTAACTGGCAACCATTGGGTGAATGATGCGTACACCTGCGTATCCGCCATATTCAGCCACTTCCGTGTTGATTAGAAGTGTCGAATAGACTCCCATCTTGTCTTCTATGCTCTCGGGTTTCCAGGGCGTATGAGTGCATGTGATTCCTAAAAATATTTCACACTGTGACACTGAAATTGTAAAGTCAGTAACATAGGAGTTGAGTAGAGCCAGGAAAGAAATGAGCTGTGCTTCCTTGCTGTCAATATTCTGTCCTTTTAGGATATTCTTGACTACCTTTTCTACGTATGATTTATCAAAATTTTCTTTCATGATCATGAAGGAATAAAAGTTTTCACAGTTCTTATGTTGCTTTTCAATTTCCTCCAGTTTGGCCTCAAAAGCTCTTTGTTCCTTGGTAGAAAGCTGGTGTCTTAGTGCAATACTGTCTGCTAGCTTTGCACTTTCATCAGGATTCTGGGATCTCATGCAGTTTAAGATAATTACCAATGTTTTTTCATATCTCAAACCGTTTGCTACTAAAATGGAATGGATCATGTCCTGTAGAATGTAGACATTTTCTTGTTCTTCAAAATCATCTACCAGGAGAAGTACAGGAATGTAATCCTGATGGCTGGTAGCCTTGTAGGTAATGAACTTGAACACTTGTTCTGCAGTTTCTGCAAAATCAGTTCCTTTGTTTTTTAACACAGCACACCTGAAGTTTTTCTTCAGGTCCCAGAGGACATTCATGGCCAATGTAGTACCCCCACAGCCTGGATGATGGTAAAGATTGATAATTTTTACAAATAATGGTTTAGGAGACTCTGTCCAACGCTGTATCAGATCTTTAAGGTTTTCATAATTGTCTCTTTTGACAAAGGCTGAAGAATAGTTTTCAGAAGAAAAATAGAAGTTCCACCAGGACACTTTGCCACCTCGATAAAAGTGCTCTTCTTTTGTTTTCTTAAATTCTTGGAACTTAGATTTGTTTTTTTCGATATCTGTGTCTTTACACTCATTTTCACAGAGAATTTCCAGTGCAGTCAAGATATCCTCTTCTTTTTTCTCTAAGATAATAGAAGAAGATCCACGGGAGGGCAGGAACCTTCTTGATGACTGAGTGACTGGTTTCAGTTTAAGGATAGTACTGTTTATCAATTCTAAATTTAAAGTGGACACACTGTGGTCTGCTAATTCATCTGCAATTGTCAGTCTGGCTTGTAGTAGGTCTTTCCATCGTTGATGAATCTGTGAGTTTACACAGATACACAATATACTTTCCATTCCTTTGAGAGCTTGGTAGAAAGCACAGAAGGTTTCAACGAATGGGTCTCCTGGACTTTGCACTGGAGAGAGCAATAGAAACACTACCAGAAATTTCCCTTTTGTCATGAGATTTTCATCTGTGAGAAATAAAATCAGTTGCCTGACTCCAGAAGCTCTTTCTCGCTGCCATAAATGTGGTTCTTGAGGCTTAAACCTCTCATCTTTCAAGTCTGATCTGCCATTGCAGAAGATCCAGCTGGGCTGGTCATAAAGATTCAGACGAGAGATTTTCTCCCTTACGGTATTTGTCTTTTCCTCATATTGACTAGGAAAGTGAAGGTTTGCTACCCGGCTTTTCTGGTAAGCTTTGGCCACCCCCTTGTTCTCAGATTCAGGATCAAAGTCCAACACAGCAAACCATTTAATTTCCTTTAGGAAATCTAAGTTCTTTGTTTGGTTTGGATGGCATTTATTTGTTACAAGAATATACCAATTGTAGTATGAATTATCCAGTGACTCTCGGTTTCCTATGAGAAGTTTAACCAGCTTTTGTCCTTCGCTCTCCTCCTTATTTGCCTTCGCCTCATACTTTTCTTCAGCCTCTTTTCTAGATACTGCCAGTGACTTTAACTTTTTAAAAAATGCTTTGAATTCTACATCCCGTTGCTTGACATTGGCCCGGATATCCTTAGAACTAGCCCCTTCTCTCACAAACAATGAAAGTTCTTCACTTTGTTTCCATGTTTCATTTTCACAGGTTTGCATCATAACGTAGAAATACTTTTCTTTACATACAGAGTGTTTTGGAATAACATCTACCTCAATGACAAATCTGTCAGATGGTGTATTGTCCTGCAGAAGGACTTCCACAAACCTTGGCTCCCGAATGCACTTCCTGGCTTCATTGATCTCACTGTCTTCGAAATACTTTTTGATCATTTGATTGAAATGGTCAATGAAGGCATCTTTACTGGTGACTTTCACACCAACAATTTCTCCTTGGGGTTTGTCCTTGACCCCAAAATGGATGGTGCCATTGGTGCGTGTATTCATACAAGCTGATGCGAATCGGAAGACTTCATTGCTAAATTTCATCTTAATGTCCTTTTCTGTGGCCGTGTCTGTGTGTGTGAGGGCTTTGTACTCATGAATGGGGTCTATGAGATTGCCTGGTCCTGTTTCCGGTGGTAGAAGGTAGTGTTCTATGTACCGATGGCTGCTCTGGGGCCGATCAAAAGGATGTGGCATGCAAGTCAGCTGTTCAGGTTTTAGCTTATTATTTTTTTTGTCTTCAGTGGTTGCTACTTCATTCAATGCATTTTCTTTCATAAGAACTGATTCTTGTTCTTTGGTATCTGTGGTCTTGCTGAGATTATGATCACTTTTGGATGACGCTGATTTTTCTTGTTCTTTTTTTGTCTGTTGTAGCTTTTTTTGGTGTTCTGTTTTGGAGGGTTTTGTATGATCTCCTTGTCCAGAATTGTGGTTGTGATTTTTGGGAAGACTCTTACTCAATTTGTCATATGCTCGTTTTATCAGAAGTGCTGGGCCCCGTGGTAGCCCCATGTCTCTGAGATCCTTTTCAGTCAATTCCTGCAGGACTAAACCTGTCACTTCTTCGTTGAACAGAATCTGCCCATATTTTCCCTCAATCTTAAGGTCTGTGGTTACCCAGTGTTTCACATGCTCTTTGTTCCAGTCTTTGATCAGTTCAGGTAGATTTACTTGTTCATCCATATCGGAGTTGCAGCCTTCTTCCTTGGAAAAAGTAATACAGTAAGTATTTTAGGATGGTACCTTATCATTGAAGTCACAGAGCCAATTATACATATAAAATTTCACATAAACAACATATATAAATATTGTTCAAGGTTAATTCTTAATACTGCTTGCTACTTACTTTGTTTTATGTTTCTAATTAGTGCCCTTGTTTCCTGGATGATTAAATTGTGATTACAAAATAAGCAGCAGCTTTTGTATTTGCCTGCTAGGGTGACACACCCCTGTATCCTTATTTTTCCCTCTTAAGCTTAACATGTGAAAGGCTTTTTTTTTTTCTAAATGTAAATCAAAACCAGAATCTTAAGTAATAGAGAAATTGGTTCCCTAAGATGAACGTTGCACATGAACTTTAAAATACGAAGCTGGATAAGTGGAGGTGGGTTGGAGAATAGTAAACTTCATTCGCAGCTAGGAGTCTGGCCATTGTTTCTACACAGTAACAAGGCTGTTGGTAAGCAAATCACCTGTTGTCTTTTGGAACCCAAGCTGTCAGGCTAACCAAGGCTGGAGCTTTGGGCGATGTGGTTGCAAAGTGTTAGATAATCGATTCGCTCAGCTAATTCTTGTGGTCTTCAGAGGTATTCTAGAGTTAGCTGAAGTTCAAAGTTTCCTGGACTGCCTGAAATAAGGAAAATAGCATGTGTTTTTAACTTTATTAAAACCATTTTAGACTAAATTATTGTTATGAGGCTAATGTAGTTTTCACAGTTATGCACTTTTTGAAACTGCAAGAGCTGAGTATCCCTGAACACCCTAAGTTAGGGGTCCTCAACCCTGGCTCAACATTGGAATCACTGGGGACTCCACATTCAGATAGTCTCATTAATTTTTAAAGGGAGTGGAGTGGATTATTTTCTGGAGTATTCTATTGTGCAGATAAGGTTGAGAGCAGTTCTCAAAATGTAATCTCTGGATTAGCAAAAAGCACCAGCCTCACTTGGGAGCTTGCTAGAAATGAAAATTTCAGGCTCCAACCCCGACCTACTGATTGAACTCCAAATCCGAATTAAAAAGATGAATCAATAATATTGTTTAAATAAGGGAAAACAAGGGAGGAAAAGTATTATAAGGATAGCCTAAAAGCACTAAGGATCAGGCAAACAAAATATTATGTAAAGGGAGGACACACAAACATTTAATAAACTTTTGAGTGTTTTAAGTGAAAGATTTAAGGGACTAGGTTTTCAAAACATGTAGTGTATAACAAGTCACAAAACCTAGCCAGACTGAAAACTTGACCCATCTGTGTTTGGGACTGCCTGCAAAAGCTTCCTGGTGAGTTCTCCTGGAGGTCAAATGTGAACAATGAGCTAAACTGAGGTCTCAGCCTGCAGCCCTATGAGCAGCCAGAGAAGAAACCCATGCTCATCATTTCTGGTGTGAATATCATAAGCCTACCCAAACCATTTACCCCATCTCTAGGTGCACATCACTGGGCATAGAAGGTTCTACTTGCCTTGATGAAACTTGTCTTGGTGGCTTAGTGTCTTGAATCCCATTAGTGACTCTGACTTCAGTCTGGAGGGCACACCTAGTGCTGAGCCAGTTAGCAGGACTTTGAGAAACTGGAAAAATGAACATTATAAACATATTTCAGATGATCAGTCCTGTTTACTAACAGTGTAGATAGAAGAGGTGTTAGAGGTTTTACAAAAATCAGTGCGTATATTGTTATCAGAGATAAGTATTATTTTACCTTGAATGTGTTATTTGTTTATTCATTCGACAAATGTTTATTGAGCACCTATTATATACCAAATATTTATTGAGCATCTGTTAGGCATCATGCTCAAGGAAAACAGTGGTAACCAGAAGAAATGTGGAGTTCCTTCATAGAACTTATAATCTAATGGAGGAAAAATCACACATACACACACACTCACACAAAAGACTTTATCACAAGACAAAATAAAGGGTGGAGGACTGGGACCTGTGAGTAGGAGGGGAGTGTCACTTGGAGCACAGTGGGGACATTGTGCAGGTGAAGTTAAAGGAGGGCTGGTAGAGTAGGGTGTGAGGCAGGTTGAGGGAGAAAGTGGAGGGGACAAAATTAGGGCATAAAGAATAGGATCTGTAGACTACTAGGTCTACGTGGTGGGTCTAAGGGGTGCTGGTGAGGTGGTGCTCCAGCCACAGACAGTACCTGCTCCTGCTCCCAGAGCCAGGTCCTGGTCCTGCCAAAGAGGATTCTGGGCAGAGGGCACTACGAGCAGTAGATGTCTCCTTGACCCTGGGATCCTGAGAGGCTCATCCCTGATCCTCCTGTCTCCCCTGTAGTGACCCTAACTGTCACCTCAGGTAAGACACAAGGGAGGGGCTCTGCCTCACCTGTTTATTAGCACTGTATGGAGCCAATAGTAGAAGCAGTTATTGGTAAACTTATTCCTAATGAAAGATTTTTTGAAGTTACTGGGAGAAAAGGCAGAATAAAAAATATGAATACTATGTTATTTAAAACTTTGGTGTTCAAATATTTCATTTTTGAGAATTTGCTGAATATTTGCTTTTTATACATTTTAATATATTGGGTTGGCATTTTTAAATTTTCACCAATGACTTTATTGATTTGGATATTTTTAAAATATATTTCATTGGTTATGCTATTAGAGTAGTCCCAAATTTTTCTCCCTTTTCCCCCCTCCACCCAGTACCTCCATTCCCTCCAATAATACCACCCCCACCCCCAAGTTCATGTCCATGGGTCATACATATAAGTTCTTTGGCTACTCCATTTCCTATACTGTTCTTTACATGTCCCTGTCTATTTTGCATCTACCAATTTGTACTTCTTAATTTCTGTACCTTTCTCCTCATTTTTTCCTTCCCCCTTAACTGCTAACCCTTCAAATGATCTCCATATCTATGATTCTGTTCCTATTCTTATAGTTTGCTTAGTCTGTTTATTAGATTTAATTGTTGATGGTTATCAATTTGTTGCCATTTTAATGTTGCCTTTGGATCTTTTTCTGAGTATGTCTGCATGGTAGAACCTTGATTGTTCTCAATTAATGCCTCAATTTGATCACTATTAACTTCAACTGATCTACCTGGAGCATTGTCTAGCGAGACATGTCCAGCACGAAACTTCACAAACCACCTTTGACACATTCAGTCAGTCACAGCACCTTCTCCATATACACCACACAAATCTTTTCTGTGTGTTTCAGATGCTCCTTTATCTTTCTTGAAGTAGTGAAACATAATATATCAAAATTGTTGCTTATTTTCTTCCATCTTCAATATGAAAATGGCTACACAAAATTTACCAATTTTGAAAAGTTTTTTTTAAATGCACGCTGTTACAACATTCTTACAAAATTGTTTTGAGTGAAGTTAAAGACAACTGAGCACTACTAGAGCCATGTCACAGAAAAAAAACCCAAACGAACTTTTGGCCAACGCAACATTTTGACCTCTGTTCTGTAGACAGCTGAAGGGAGGAGGCACTCATGCCCTCAGACATATTCCTGTCGTAATTCGTGGTGGCTCAGTAGACATGTAGATGATCATTTCAGTGCATTGGACTTTCACCTCGTTGTCTGCTTCTCATCTAATGATCTTGACCTCCACCCATCTCCGCATTCGTGGTCACACTATTGACCTTACCATAACTGTTATAATGGATTTGTGTGAACCTTCCAGCCCGTGAAATTCATGTGTTGGTGTCATAGCCTCAGTACCTCAGAATGAGAGCCTTTTTGGAGACAGGGGTCGTGCAGATGTAACTAGGTAACCTGACATCATTAGAGTGGGCCCTAACTCAGTATGACTGGTGTCAGTATGAAAAAGGAAAATCTGGACATAGAGGCACATGCATAAGGATAACAGCATGTGACACTGAGCCAGAGGTTTCCGTGGTGCCTCTATAAGCCAAGGAATGCCGGAGATAACTAACAAGCCATCGGAAGCTAGGGGAGAGGCACGGAACACATTTTTCCTCACAGCCCTCAGAAGGAACCGACCAATTCCCTAATCTTGAAGACACCCAGCCTCCAGAACTGTGAAACAGTATGCTTTTGTTGTTTAAGCCTCTCAGTGTGGTACTTTGTTACAGGAGCCCTGGGGAACTAACAGCATCATCAGTAGTTTACAAGCCTTCCGTCATCTTGGATTCAAACATTAACACCATCTCCTCCCCTTACACTCACTACCCTTAGTGCTCAAACTCTACTGTGTCTTTATCATCAAGACCTTTAAGCCATTGATCCTATTACTTTCTCACTTTTCCTCACCCCCATCATGTCTTCGCACCGCCTCCCATTCAGATCTATTTTCAACACAGCAGCCAACACGATCCTGTTTAAATGTAAGTATAAGCCTTTTACACTTATGTTCACTGTCCTGAGGCTTATAAAGTCCTTTAAGAACAACATCTGATTGAATTTAAATCCTGAAGTGTTTGCATATTTTTAAACAGAAGGGATCTTTTTATTTGTCAACAACTACCTAGTATATGCAGATAAAGTGGGTTAGTTATGATTAGGAAAAAGAAGTCATTAAAGTTTTTCTCCTTTTCCCAGCCAACATGTTTTCCCATTCATGGTATAGGGGAATCGGACCAGAACCAGAATTGTCTTGGTTGTTGTTATTTCTTGTTCTGCATCTTCAGGTGGGTAAAGGTGTTGCTCTGGGTAGTGCTGGGGAGAAGACCTCCACCTTACCTCCTCTCTTCTGCTCGGGGAACATTTTGCACCCCAGAGTTCTCCTTATGAGTACTAAATTTCAGGATCTGTGTCCTAAGGACTTTAATTTTCTCTCTGCAGGAGATCCGGAAGTCAAAGTAGCAGGGCAAGCATAGGTGCCCAGCCCTCTCTCTATGAGGCCGGGCCTAGCAGCTCACGGGTGCCCTGACCTCCAGGAAGGGGTCCCTGCAATCCTGTCTGGAGACCAGCAGACCGGTGCCCTGCTCTGATGTTACTCAGAACTGAAACTACAAAACAAGTGAGTTTCATTTTACCAAGTGCATGTTAAAATTATGTATTTCTTTATCACATAGTCTCTGTACCAGCTAGTTATGACAGAAAGCCTTAAATAAAATAATTAAACTTTGGAGGGCTTAATTTTTAACAAAATGTAAACTTTTGATATCATCTTGATTATAAATAGGACAGAGTGTGGCATAGCTGCACTTGACTGTATTAGATGAGTTGCATTTCCTTAAGAATTTGCAACAGTCATGTTCCGGAAAACACCTCTAAGGAAGTAAAGATGTAGGCAGAACATACCAGTCTTTTCCTAGTTTTGGCAGAGGATGTATTTGTTGAGAATCTGTTATATCAAGAAAATTATGTCACAGCAAATTAAAATGCATTTGATTGGCCTGTTGCTTACAGAAACTGTTTATGGGACATACTTTCCCCTTAACTTTTACGATGAAAATTTTCAAACATGCAGAAGATTTGAAAGAACAGTGAAAGGAACATTTTTTACCTAGCACATCTCTTCTATATTTAAATATTTTAATAAAATAAACAATCATAAATATGTAGCCAACTTTTTCTTTCTCTTTCTTTCTCTCTGTCTCTCTTCCCTTCTTTCTTTCTTCTACATTCCATGTGTTAAGTGTGTCTACCTCCGCATTTGTTCAATGTGCAGCACATCCTGTAAGTTGCATCTTCAAAACACGTCCAGCTTCTGACCGCAGCTTACCACCCCCACCTCCCCCGCCTGGTCCAAGCCTCCACCTTCTCTTCCTGGATTACAGGAGTAGCGCCCTCACAGTTCCCGCTTGTGACTTCTAAACACGGCAGCCGGAAGGAGCCTATTTGAATGTAAATAACATACGATACTCTGTTCAGTCCCTCCCAGTGGCTTTCCACTTGACTTGGAGTGAAAGCCAAGCTCATTGTGAACTCAAGGCCTTACAGGACCTGGCACCCTGTTACCCCTTCTTACTTTCGTTTCTCTCTCTTAATCAGGCCAAGCCCCCTGAGTTCCTTGTTGCTTCTTGCAGGCGGCACCTGCTCCTGCTCTGGCACTGCACTTGTTTCCTTTCCCTGGACTGTCTTTGGATTCCCAAGTGGTACAGGACTGCACTGTGCTCAGGTCTCTTATGAAATGTCACCTTCTCACAGAGGCACTGCTTGGCCTGCCTACAGAAAACTGTACCTCATCTCCCAATATTTCTTATTTCCCTTCCTGCTTAAAAAAGTCCACTTATGTCTTATTACAAGCAAATGTTCCATATATTTTTACCTGTTTGTCTTATTTATTCTCTTTCCCATCCATTATTCTGTGTTTTTAATGAGAACGAGAAGTTTTGTGCACTATTTTACAGTGACCAGCACATAGGAACTTCTTAACAAAAATTTGATGAATAACATTTCCTTAGAGTAGTTAAAAATAATGAGTTTTTGAAAACTCTTGAGTTATCAGTGCCTGTGGGCCAAAGGGCAGTTATTTCATTCGGCTGAAATTCCAGACAGAAACCTGGAACAGTCTCCACTGTGCTACCTGTTCAGCCAGAACTAACTCTGCCTTCAATCAGCTGGTAAAAAAGAATGAGAAGGCAGTTTATCCCAAGGAAAGGAACCTTAATAAATGTTTCTCCTGCAGTCCTCCTAGGTACCCAGTCTCATAATGTCCCATATCAATGTTCTGCTCTGTCTGTAAGCAAGGCCATTGCTCTTGCCGGGTTGTCCCCAGAGGAGGTCCCTCTCTACTGCAGGTCCTTGGTGTCAGAGCCACTGCGCCTCTGCTGTTTCATCTGCTGCCTCTGCACAGGGAGGGGCTTTCCCCTTTCCACAGACACACTCTGATCAGGTCTGATGAGGCAATACCTTCCCTTCCCCAGAGTTCTTGTCAGTAATTTAACCATTCACCTCTCTCTGGACACCTTAAACACTGTGAGGACAGAGTCCAGATGTTCTCTGTTAGTTTAGCCAGTGATTACACTACTCAAACTGGGCTCAACATTCTACAACTGAAGCAGCCCGCGAGGACATTTCCATGGCGGTCCATCCCTTTCTCTTACAGCTCTTCGGCCTCTACACAGCTGGGGCCTCATCGTGTGCCGTGTCCCATGTAGGGGCTGCTACATGGGGGACTTGGTGCCACCTAAAAAGCGACAGCATTCTCTCACTTCCTTTTGTTCAGGTTCTGCTGATACCAGGGAGATAGAAATACTCTTCTCTAATAAGATTATTGACATTTATTCCTCCAACTCTGGGGCTTTCTTTGTGTTAGAAGGAAAAATTGACAATATCTTGGTTCAATGTAATATAGTAAACTCTTCGATAATACCCTTGGACTGATAACATTGAAAGTTTCTCAAATCCCTTCTCCCCCCACATGGTAACAGTTGTGAATGTATAATGATTTCTACCTATTATATTCAGTAATGCTTTTGAAATAGTTTATACTTTATCACCTTTAAGAAAATCTGCATATATATTGTTGGCATTGATTAAAAATCAAAATCACCATGACACTGTGCACAACTGGAAATGACTTGACCTAACACTTGGTTTCCCAGGGGCCCTCAGCCTCCTGTTTTGAACACACCATGAACGTAAATCTTATTGGTAGTAGTAACGTTAATTATTGGCAAAGGAGTGGCAGGGCGCTATTCTGGAGTGATCACTCCAGGTTTCTCTCTTTAGATATTGCCCCAAAAGCACCAAATTAGCAGAGCTCTTAGGAACAAGTGCTGGTACCCACCCACCCTCATCTGGGGGAGGGTCCTCAGTGGCACTCCAGACACCCCTGCCCTGTAGAATTGTTCTGCTTGGCAGGATCTTGCAGTTGATAGTAGGGAAAAGACACTCCGGGAAATCCTGGCTCTTGCCCAGGAAGACTACATGCACACTCCTTTAATGGTCTGCAAACTGAAACTACGCCCTAACAAGTTCAATTTCACTTCCTGTAGTTGTTTTCATTTTAGTGTTTAACTAAATTGCTGCATGAGATGGATTTGAAAGAAATACTTACAGAGAAGAATAGCCCCTGCTGGACATCTTTGATGAAATGTGAAACTGTTAATGGAACCCGAGTTGAGTTTGGCTGCCCACTGCCTCCAATAGACAAATTCTAGAGATAGAATCTGGTGAGAAAGGAAGGAGGTTTTTATTTGAATGCTGCACAATCTGGGAGAATGGCAGACTCTAGTGTCAAAGACCATCTCCCCCAGAAAACCCAGAGAACAACTCAGCCATCATCAGCCAGATCAGAACTTAAGGCAGTGTCCAGAGTTCCTGCTCCCATTTAAAGTACCATACTTTGGGAATGGCAGACAGACACTGTGGTCATCCAGGCAGCTCAGCTTTCCCCCCAGCCACTGCCCAGCTTCTGGCTCCCTTTCGGAACACACATGTGGGTACAGCGCCACCATTTGTCATGTGGCTTCCAGGTCCAGATGGTCTCACAAATGTACCAGCAAGTATGATCACAAGGTGGTTAAGAGAGTGCCCCTTCCTTCCATTGGTATTATATTATTTTGGGTGTGGGAGGGCCCAGATGCTTTCTGAAAATGCCCAAATAATATCCAAACTTCCACTCACTCCAGGAGGGTCTGTACCCCACCAATTCCTTCTTTTCCTCAGGCTAGACTGACAGGTTTCTCTGGTCTCGCACCTACCCCTGCCGCGATACAGACCTCTAAGGCGCATGCGCCTGCCTTTCCCTAGTCTCACCCCCAGTCAGGTATTGTAAGGGCCCGGAGGGGGGCTGCCTCCCGCTGTTCAGTTTTCTCACCCGCCTTGCGTGTGCTCAGTGCAGTGCTCCCTTTTGTCGCCACCTTGCCCAGGAGCACGGGATCTGCCACCAAGCTATCAATATCAAAACTTAATCTGAAGTTAACATGAGACAGAAATTTGTGCAATTGCACAGGACCTTAGTTCCCTCACAATCTTTAACCTTATATTTTTGAACTTACATTGTTTCTTTAATCATCTTTCACACTCTGTACACAAACAAAAACACTCTAATCAGTCTAAGTACACTTAAAAAGTCAGCCTCAGTTAAATATATTGATATGTATTTTGCCCTTTTGTATTTCCAGTTAATCTCAGTATTTTTATAAGTAATGACTTGTGTACAAACACATGTATTTATATAAAGACTACAGCTGGAGTTTCAAAAACTTGCTGTCCCTTCATAAGAATACAAATAAGGTTTGATTCAGCAACTTACCAGGATTTTCCTGAAAGCTTTCTCTTTTTATATCAAAAACTTGAAACAGTTTCTTTTAACCTTGGTTTTCTTATTCCTTTCCTGATGGTTAGGAGACAAATACTTGTAAAGATCCTTATTCAGAAATTAAGCCATTGAGTTGTGAAGTTTCCTGTGTCCTGAAGCGCAGACTCTACCTGAGGGTGTGGCAAGATGCAGGGCAGAAGCAGAATGCGAAGCAGAAGCAGGAAGTTTCAGTTTCATTTGAGACAAATTTGTTTGGATTTGGAAGAATGTAAGATATTTAAACATTGACATTGCAAAAATTATCAATAAATTTGAATGATTGCTTAGAGACTATTAATTCACCAGACAGAATTTAAGTCATAAGAATAAGAAACTGGCCAGGGGGTATGGAGGGGAAAAATCTACAGAAAAAAGAAGACAGAAAGACCTAGAGAAAATTAAAATCTCAGTGTGATTTAATCAGCTGTTATGGGCTAGTTGTGTCCCTGAAAATGCTATGGTGAAGTCCTAACCCTCAGCACCTTAGCAGGTGACTGCACTGGGAGACAGGGTCTTTAAAAGGGTGATTAAGGTAAAGTGAGCTCTTTAGGATGGACTCTAATCCAATATGATCGGTGTCCTTGTAAGAAGAGGAGTTTTGAACACAGACACACACAGAAAAGCCAGGCGAGGACACGGGGAAAATGCCCTCTACCCACAAAGCCAAGGAGGGAGGCCTCAGAAGATACAGTCTTGCCACACCTCGATCTCAGACTTCTAGCCTCTAGAATTGTGAGGAAACTAATTTTGGATTTTTAAGCCAGCAGGTCTGTGTACGACTTAGCTCTAGCAAAGTAATATAGTACCCCTAAATTGTTCTTTTGCTGGACCACCATAAATTCAATATCTTTTGAAAAGTAAAACATCAATTTTTCCATTATGAATATAATTCATAGGGGAACTCAAGAGTTAAATATTTTAGCTTTAGTTGATAGGCCTAAGTGATTAAGGCATGTGGAAAGCAAGTGTTCCAGGAACTGGAATGCATGACCCTGTGACTCCAGGAAATCCACAAGCAATACCTTCTTTGTGCCCCAGGGCATCTGCAAGCCATGAAGATGGCAGTGAACCATTGAGTTCCAGGGAGAATTTCTGATCAGCTATAAAAAAGGACTAGGAAAATCACTGCTGGTCTACAACTCTTACCCAATTAATCTTTTTTTCCATGTCCCTTACCTTTCCACTCTTCTCTTTATAAAAATATCAGCTTCAAATGAGATGTTAAGATGGTTTCTGAGGGTACATAACCTACCATCTTCTCAGATCACCAATCATATGAATGAAGCACCCGTAAAGATTGAATACTTGTCTCTACTTGTCGGTTCTGATAGTGACAGGCAGCGTGAATGCCAACTTTTTTGGTTTCATCGTAAGACTTCATTTTCAAACTTAAGAAACCCTGATATACAAAGAAAGGGGAGTGTCATACTATCCAAACACAATCTCTGTTTTTAGTTGTTTACTGTTTCTATTTTTTCTATATATAACTTTAAAACTATATGTTTGATATTTAGAAATTTACCAGGTCCTGAAGCTTTTAACTTCAAATAGGCAATGTACACTGCCCATTGTCTATAGTTTCTTATTAAGCTTTATCTCCCTCTCTCAATCAGCATATTCGTAATTCTCCGCTTCCCACACCCTAACAATTTTAACCACTGTCACTCTCACTTGATGACATTTCTTTCTACATAAACGACGAAATTGAAGCCATCAGATGGGCTTTCTCACGTGCTCCATTCTCCAGATCCTCAAACTCATCTGCACTCCTATGTTCCTATTTGTCCCTAATAAGGGGTGGTTCTCAGCCAGACTCCACTTAACAGCTGCGAATTTTCAGAAAAAGCAGATGCAAAAGACCTCTATTGGACAAACACATCTCTCTAAGAAAAGGACCAAGCATTGGTAATTTGAAAGGCTCCCTAAGCATTTCTTTTTTTTCTTTCTTTTTTTACTTTTTTATTGTTGTTCAAGTACACTTGTCTCCATTTCCCCACCCGCACCGCTCCCCCCACCACCCCAGTCTTCCCTACTTCCCACTCCTGATCCTCCACCCCTTTGGTTTTGTCCATGTGTCCTTTATACATGTTCCTGAAGCCTTCACTATTTTTCCCCAGTATCCCCTCCCACCTCCCCCCTGGTCAGTTTGTTCTTAATTTCAATATACGACCAAAGCAAGAACGTCTGGAATAAAATAAAAGAACTTTTCTTCTTCCCCTTTCTTCCTCTTGCCTTCTCCTTAATTTTCAAATAGTTCAGTCCTACAACCAATGGATGGGCAGGGAAAGGTGGCTGTCTGGTGGAAGACAAGGAAAGTCTCAGTGGCCCAGACCAGCAAGTCAGGGCCCAGGGAGGTGGCCCTTCAGAGGGGTGATCTTGGATGAGGAGTCAGAAGCTGGACAGTGTGAAAATAGTATCCACCTCCAGTGTGGGGAGTCAGAGTCAGAGCCAGAGGGGAGTGAGGAGGGTGTACATGCAAGGTGTCAGCCCGGCATGGCATGACAGAGCTCAAGCCCATGAGCAAAGTGTGTAAATGGAGGGTTGGCCTGGTGTGGGAAATCAGAGCCCAAGCAGAATAAGAAAGTGCCCATCTTGGAGAATAGCCAGAAATAGAGTGTCCATAAAGACTTCACAGGGCATAGTTAAATAGGTAATTAATATTTTATTCAAGACTATGGCAGTGTTCCGGCCAAGACAGAGGTATAGGTAGAAATGCTTCACTTCCTCACACAATGAAAAGAAAGATAACAACCAATTTAAACACAATAAACAACCAAAAGTGCCAGAAAATCAAACTGCATGGAACTCGGACAACCAAGGAGTGAAAGAAACATTCACCCCGACTGGTAGGACGGGCGGAGACAGGAGAAGGCAGCCCAGCAGAGAGGACATGCAGCAAGGCAGTGGACTGTGTGAGCAAGGCGGGGCTGGCTGAAGGGGAAACTAAAGACTCAAAACAAGCTGTAAAATACTGCAGAGTTTGCAACAGTGGGAGAAACTCCTAGTCTCATAAGAGAGTTCACCACTGGGTTGACCTGCCCAGGCAAATACCTAAGGCCCCTTCCCCTTACAACATAACAGGTGCATCAAGACAAGAAAAAATGACCCAAATGAAAGAATGTACCAAAACCCCAGAAAAAGAACTAAGTGATGAAGAGATAGCCAACCTATCTGATGCCTATTTCAAAACACTGGTAATCAGGACTCCCACAGAACTGATTGAGCTCAGTTGCAAAATGAAAGAAGAAATGAAGGCTACCCAAAGTGAAATAAGGCAAAATATACAGGAAACCAACAGTGTAGGGAAGGAAACTGGGACTCAAATCAATGATTTGGAACAAAAGTAAGAAATAAACATTCAACCAGAGCAGGATGAAGAAACAAGAATTCAAAAAAAAAAAGAGAGAGGCTTAGGAACCTATGGGAACACTTTAAGGGCTCTATCCTCTGAATCATAGGGGTGCCAGAAGGAGGAGAACAAGAGCAAGAATTTGAAAACTTATTTGAACAAATAATGAAGGAAAACTTCCTCAATCTGGTGAAGGAAAGACTTCCAGGAAGTCCAGGAAACCCAGAGAGTCCCAAAGAAATTGGACCCAAGGAGGAACACACAAAGACATATCATAAATTGCATTACCCAAGATTGGAGATAAAGAGAGAATCTTAAAAGTAGCCAGAGGAAAGGAGACAGTTATCTATAAAGGAGTTCTTGTAAAACTACCAGCTGATTTCTTAAAAGAAACCTTACAGGCAAGAAGGGGCTGGAAAGGAGTATTTGAAGTCTTGAAAGGCAAGGACCTACATCCAAGATTACTCTATCCAGCAAAGCTATCATTTAGAATGGAAGGGGAGATAAAGTGCTTCCAGATAAGGCCAAGTTAAAGGAGTTCATCATCACCAAGCCCTTATTTTATGAAATGCTAAAGGGACTTATCTAAGAAAAAGAAGATCATAAATTCAAACAGTAAAATGACAGCAAACTCACAACTATCAACAACTGAACCAGAAAAAAACAAAAACTAAGCAAACAGCTAGAACAGGAACAGAATCACAGAAATGGACATCACATGGAGGGTTTTCAGCAGTCGGGGAGGGAGAAGAATGGGGAAAAGGTACAGGGAATAAGAAGCATAATTGGTAGGTACAAAATAGACAGGGGGAGATTAAGAATAGTATAAGAAATGTAGAAGCCAAAGAAGTTATATGTATGACCCATGGACATGAAGTAAGGGGTGGGGAGGTTCCAGAGGGAATTAGGGTACAGGGTAGAGGTGGATAAAGGAAAGAAAAAATGGGACACCTATAGTAGCATAATCAATAAAATATACTTAAAAAAAAGAGTAGTAGATTCCTTTCTATTCAATAAAATTCTGCTGTAGATGCTAATAATAATATTGATATAGATATTGTACTTACCCAGATTGTCTTGCAGATTTCTTCTACGTAAATAAAGGGGAAACTAAGTATTTCAGTGAAGAAAATGTCTAATGTCTGTGTTTTTCCTCCTATGATGTCAGAGAAAGACGTTTTCTTCTTTTAGTTTCTATGAAAGCTTACTTCTGAAACAACAGGGTGTATGTGGAAACTAACAGATAGGGGGAGGAAGCCTGTAGTCTGCTTTTAGTTTCATTTTCCTAGACCTAAGTTTATTTATAGAAGTGATTTTGCTCTCTAAAATGCTTTTTTTTTTTTTTTTTTTTTTTTGTAAGCCTTTACTCTGCCACCTTCTGGTCTGTCTGGTTAAAATCCAAATTTCAGATCTGTTCTCTGCTTGAGAGTGTTAAGGACTGCTGAGCGCCTATTGTCCTGGCCACAGACAAACTGGGGCAGGCTGAGTGGATCCTCTGGGAATCCCCGTTTTCACTGTGGTTGGGAGCCTTGGGGAGCTCGGGGTAGGAAACAGCTTATGTTGGTCTTCCACTGGCTTTCTAGAGTGAGCTAACTTACACCCTTATGTTTTCCTAAAGTGCAAAGGAATACTAACAAACATTGAATTGTGTACTTTAAATGGGAGAATTTTATGGTATGTGAATTATCTCAATAAAGATGTTTTAATTTGCCTCCTAAAAGAACCTCTCAAGTGCCAGACACGTAACTTACGCTGTCCAGTTTAATCCTCATCAGATGCTTGCAAGCCAAGTTTATTTCCCTCATCTTACAAATGAGAAAACCAGGACTCCACCTGACGTGTGTGCACTGACTAGGTGAGTGACTGTCACTGTTTGGCTTGCTTTGTAAGCCTGTCTATTTTCTAAGTATGAGCTTTTCCCATTGGCTGGCTTGGTTCACCCTGTTTCCACATTAGACGACCTACTGGGGTAAGCATTTCTCACGCTGCTATCAGTTGTGAGTTAATTCACCTACGAGGGCAGAGCTGGTGGTTTGTGGAGTAAGTGGAGCACTGAACAGGCTGCAGATAACCCTAGAGCAGAGTCCTCCTGAGTAGGGAGTTGAGGAAAGGTGTGGTAGCTTTAACATACAGTATCACAAACAGTCAGTGCAACAATTTCTTACTTTTCAATTGGCAATTAAGAAAAGAAGAGAGAAGGGAAGGAGTTTGAAGAAAAGAATTAGCTAAAAATTATTGTTTTAATTTTTAATGGACTTCCCTGAGCATAAGTCAGATGGCAATAGTTTTGAAATACAGATGGTGAAAATGGGATGAACTGGAACTGAAGGCTAAGTTTTCCTGTAGGTAGAACACAAGTTCATCTTTGAAGAAAGACAAGGCATTCTTCTTTTTTGGAAAAGCACTTTATTGTGGCAGTGATTTCCACACGCGTGTAAACACGCAGTCCTGAGAATGTACACGTTTTGAGCACAGCTCCGTGTGATTCCCGTGTGAACAAGTGTGGATCATGTCTGTGGAATGGGAACTCTCTAATAGGAATTTGGCAAAGATGTATCTTAAAAAATTCTGGCAGGCTGTGCCCTGCATATTACTTTAACCTGGTCCTATCTGCCATCGGACCTGAATTTACATCCAATGCCTTGCTATGAGTAATCCTACCCCTGTTCTGCTTAATCCCATGAATAATCAATCCAATGTAAATGTGTCTTAATGCCTCTAATAAAAGCCCCGGCTAAGCAACCCATGAGGTCTTTCTCCCCAAGATGGGGATGGTGGAGGAGACCCGTGGCCGCCGGATTCTCACCTCCAAGTGTGTCTGTGGGTAAGATTGATTCACGCGATCAGGGCGGTCCCCCCACGGATTTTGCGGGTCGAAATCCGCAACAGATGGTGTCCATATGTGGGGCCCAAACAGGCATTGCCACGGACCGTTACCCCCCACTTCAAGGTGGAGGTTGCGCGCAATAGTTCTGGTGAATAGGAAGGAACCCGACAGCCAAGAGTCGTCTGGAGTGGGATAGCGGTAAGAACCGGTACGAAAAACGTTTTTGGCCACGCAAATTTAATTAATAAATTTTTATTAAGTAATTATAAGGAAAGGATTGCTTTTCTTCTCTCTCAGGCATCCTTGTTGAATGCGTGAGGAGAGTGAGAACCGAGGTCCTTTTTCATTTAAGCAGCTTTAGCGGCAAAAGTCTGGCAGGCTTAACTGCGAAAACTGCATCTTCTAGCCCTTTTCTCTCCTAACCTGGTCCTCTCTGCGCAGCGGCGGGAGATGCGACACCACGTTCGGTGCAGGGCAGGGGAGAGGATTGGGCTCCTGGGGGTGGCAGCAAGAGATGCCATGGCGCGCCCTTGAAAAAACAAGCCGCTCGCCAAGCTCATCCTGGCAGGCAGCGGCGGGAAAAACTTCCTCCCTCGCTTTGGAGTGAGCGGGGGCTATCACCCTGCTGCCCTTGGGCGCCGTGGCCTCCGACCATCTTTCGCTGTACGGGGGGCAAACTCCTGTTGCTGCGGCCTCCATGGCTGTCTCTCCCCACCAGGCGCCCGGCGGGCGGCGCCGCGCTGGCTAGGAGAACTAACGAATCTGCCAGCACTTCCTGTTTAAATCAGTCAGTAGCAAAAAAGATCTCACTCCATGGTTTGCCCGGGACCCTGCCTGCCGAAAGAGGTATGGCTCCGCTCTCTTCTCCCGCAGTCGGGGCGGGACGAGGAGTAGAGAAAGGGCCTGACTTCTTTTTCATCTCTTTTAACAAAGAAAGGCTAAAAAAACCTTAACCTAGCACGTGTTAGGCGGCCCCCTGCCTACAATTAAAATGGCCGCTGCAAGCAAAAACTACAAAACTGGAGGCCATATCTAATGACATCACAAGGACATGCCTCCAAGGTAATACATAGAGGCCCAGCATCGGCTTTTCTCCATGGTAACGGCCTGCGCCTGAATTCTGTGGGCACACCTTCACAAAACGAGTCAGCTAGGAGTTATAAAACCAATCAGGCTTCCCTCATCTCAAAATTCACCCTAATCTCTGCATTTAACCCCAAAGAAAATTGTATCCTTAGGTAATTTGAAAAATAAATGTTACTGTTCATTTTTAAGTGCTTAATAATCTAAGATAAAGTTTTAAAAATTGTAATTCTTTTGGATTATTAAAACAATATTTTATCCTAATTCAGATTTTTAAAAATACTAAATATTTTCCTAATATAAAAATTTTCCCCATTTAATTAAAAATATGTTAGGTAAAAATTACAATGACATCAGGTAGCAAGAAATAACATTCCAAAGCTACCATTTATAATATAATTTGCAAATACATTTTGGTACTGCTACCTTGGCTTTAAAGGACTCACATTGGTTAAGGGCAAATAGGGCACCATGCAGCACAATTGTTTTTAATTAAAATCAAAGTAATACTTTAATAATAATTATAGTTTAAATAAATAAGCCTCGGGGTCTCCCAGGGGTCAACTTTGCACCTAAATCAGTACTGGAGTGAAGGGTATGTAGAAGATACTATCCCTTCTACACAATGTTGAGTGCAGGTTTGTGTGTGTTTGGAGTTTGCAGTCATGTTTCTGGGTGACCTCTGAGTTTATCATTAAAATTAAATAAAATATTAAAAAAGGCAGGTGGCAAATAAATGAAACCTGCATTGATAAACAGCTGTGTGCCGTTTTAATACTGAATAATTATAAAAGGATAATAACATAATAGCCATTTATATATATTCATAAGCTATTATGGCCATGTACTTTTATTAATTATATAAATGATACTTATTACATATAATACCATATATATATTACTTCATATATATCTATGAATAAACCTTATGTATGTCACTTCAAATATTAGTCATAAAATCATAGTGTTTTAATCTATAATACTTTATAGCCAAACTGAATTATGTATGTATTTTAACAAAGGTCAGGTAAGTTATGAATGATAAGATAGAATTGAAGGAAAAGAAGCTTGACAGGTGTCCAAATTAGAAAAGGGAATAGGTTTGAGGAAAAGAGGGTAGGAGGAAGTGAAGAAAAGAAAGCTAGTCAAAGGTTGGCATATTTGCCAGGTAGTATAAGTTAGGATTGAAGGCAAGACTGTAAATTGTATGTATTAAGTTTTGAAATGAAATTAGAAAGGAAAAGGCTTAGCAGGTGTCCAAATTAGAAAGAAAAGGTTTGCTTAGCCATTTCATCTACCACTCAGGATTGTCTCTTAATAAAAAATTCTAGGCTATAGGTAAAAATTTAAATAATACCTCCCTGAAAACCCAGTATAACAGATGTTTACAGTAAACTGATATTTCTTTATAGAATTAAGCTTTAAAATGCTAATTTAAGTTTCATTCTTGTTTCAAGGCATTTTCACTGAACCCCTAACAATAGAAATAAAATCTAATATTATTCTGTATTGCTTATAATCTGTTCCCACAGTCTACTCCAAAGTCATTTACAATTATTCTTCCCAAATAATTAGAAAGCTCAAAAGAAATATGTATGTTTTCAATCTGATTCCTCCTTGTGCCAAAGCCATGACCATTTTATTATAAAAATGAAATATAGGTGTGCAGTCTTCCGGAAAAAAACAGCCATTTTTTGCGGAAAACATAACACCAATTTTTAACTCAGTTATTGGGGAGACTGGCTACCTCCCCATAAAAAAAATTGGCTAATAAAGGTCACGAAGGGCTCTTGGCATGTAGATGTCTCACCGGAGGAATTTGTAAAATCCCAAAAACAATTCACACAAGACTACAGGGGGCCGGCTAGTTCTTCCACAGACCCCCCTCACTAGAAGGTCAGCAAAAATGCTAATTGTCAAAAGTTTGCTTTTTATCTTCCATCAAAAATTCTTAAACATCCATATCAAAAATAACAGTAAAACATTTTTTGCCTCATAAAATAAAAAGAGGCCCCACGTTATAAAAATACCGTAAAGGTTTTAAACATCAAGATTAATATCTCTCCAAAATATATTTATAGGCAAATGTGCATTATCACTTTTAAGCAAAAATTCATGTTTAACAGCCTCATTTTTCTTTAATACTTGAAATAAAGAAAGCTAAAACACTTCATGTATAATCTGTTAAACCTGCTGTGAAAGCCATAACTTGAAGGTGTTTTCTAAATAAACTGTAGAAATCCAGGATTTATAATTTTTTAATCTAAACTTAGACTTTACAGTAAAAAAGGCCAGGTGTAGGTTTAATTTGGGGGAAGGAGGTGTCTCTATGTTTTTTCCACAGAATATACAAAACCCCCTGGCTGCCCCAAAAAGCCACTGGCAGCCTGTCTCCCATCTTCCAGCTAAAGGAAAAGGAAACTCCAAAATCGCCGCATCGCCAAATCATCACTAGGACCCCTACTTTGGGTCAGGTAACAACACTCATCAGCCAGATAATTATTATCTTACTTACTGTCTTTAAGGGAATCTTATCAACTTATAATTTATTCTATTTAACTAATAAGAAGACATCCTCTGGCAAGCAGGGTGCCAGATTCTAGTCAATGACAATACTATTATCTCAATATTCTCTCTATACTGACTATAATTCTCTATAATTTTAATATGTATGATATACAAGACTTCATACAATATAAACTTCATATTTAAACTTCAATTTACAGTTAAAGATTTAGGAATTAATCTAATGTTATAATCTAGTTATTAATCTGCTCCTCAAAATTATCTTTTAAGGAGTAACCCAAAACTTAAGTAAAGAATATAATTAATATAATATATAAGAATATTTTCTAAAATATGCAATTTATTCATTATGATTTTTAAAACATAATATGTTAATCTTGGACCGGATTGCTAAAATCCTGTTTGTATCCCAAATTTATATAGAGTGATATCTGTAATATTATTCAATACTAGGTGTCTACCGCAACAGCTTTTCCCAAATAAATATATAAATCTAATATCTGCTCACCAACTTTACCAGGGCTGAATTGTTTTTTAATAATAAATAAAATTAAAACATAGACATGGGTCTTATATGCAAAACTGATCATTTTGCATAAAACACCCAAGTTGTTCTTTAAATCTAATTTCTCAAGAAAAACTGGCCAATTTTCAGAGAGAATCAATTATTCAAGCCCTTGGCATTTATTCATCTTTAACCAGAAGTCCTTACAAACTTTAAACCCTATTTATTATAAGAAAAAAGGGGGAGGAGGTCAGAATATCTCTCCCATAGATTTAAACACGACTCTTTTACAATTTAAAAATTTTCGATTCGCAATATTAGTCCAAGCAATCACCCCATTCAATTCAATTCCCTAGGCCCACATCTTAGCTAGGAAGAGAAGGGTCTATTTCTGTTTTTTTCCACAGAAAAATCTCCAAAACTGCTGTGGACAAGAAAAGCAAAACTGCTGTAACAGAAGAAAGACTTCCCTAGCAGCAACCTAATTTCTCATCATCAAAAGGGAATCTACTAATCCAGGATTCTCCAAGCTACACATCAAATATCCTTACTACTAATCTAAAAGGACAAATCAATAGACTGCAATTGGAATTGCATCAGCGGTTGCAGGACATCCACTGCCTGTCTGAACAGGAAATATTTAAAACCCTCTGGGACAATTTCAACGGACTTCACCCTAAAATTTAATTTAATAATTTTAATCTGAAATTATGGGTCTTCATAGCCACTGGTTGTTTACTAACTATGTTTATAATCTGTATGCTTTGCTACATATGTAATTTATTCTCCCAAGGTTGTAAAAGGGACCAGCAAGTAACAAACTTTATCAAATTAATCCAGCTTCTAAATTCTCATAAGAAATACCAGGGAGATATAAAAATTCTTTTCACACGCATGAAAAATCGTAGCCCAGAAAAATCACGTGTGTCTGAGCTCAGCTCCGTGTGAAAAACCATTCCCGTGTGGGCTGGCGTAATCCATGCCTGTAGAAAAGGATTTCATAAGAAAAGAGGGGGAGATGTGGCAGTGATTTCCACATGTGTGTAAACACGCAGTCCTGAGAATTTACACGTTTTGAGCACAGCTCCATGTGATTCCCGTGTGAACAAGTGTGGATCATGTCTGTGGAATGGGAACTCTCTAATAGGAATTTGGCAAAGATGTATCTTAAAAAATTCTGGCTTGCTGTGCCCTGCATATTACTTTAACCTGGTCCTATCTGCCATCGGACCTGAATTTACACCCTAATGCCTTGCTATGAGTAATCCTACCCCTGTTCTGCTTAATCCCATGAATAATCAATCCAATGTAAATGTGTCTTAATGCCTCTGATAAAAGCCCCAGCTAAGCAACCCACGAGGTCTTTCTCCCCAAGATGGGGATGGTGGAGGAGACCCGTGGCCGCCGGATTCTCACCTCCAAGTGTGTCTGTGGGTAAGATTGATTCACGCGATCGGGGCAGTCCCCCCATGGATTTTGCGGGTTAAAATCCGCGACACTTTATGGGCTCTTTGATTCTAGAAGAGTAAAGCCCAGAGTGCCTTCTGAAATGGGGAGTTGGGCTTCTCTGGATAATGATGTAGAACCTTGTCCTCCTTGTGGATGGGGTGACACCCTGCAGTTTATATTTCTTTTCAAAGCACTGTAGTTCTTTCTGGGGCCCTTAGAGGGTTGGCACCCTAGTCTGTGAGTGAAGGATTCCTGTTTAGGTGTTGTCTCACCTGGGAGAATTGAGCCAGGGCCACCCTACATCTTGGCTGTTGGAAGGAGGCTGAGGAGAGGGAGGCCCCTTGATAAACCATGTATGGGAGGAGCTAGGCCTGTGAACTCAGGGTAGTCATGGACACCAGGACCATGTAATAGTTTTTCTTCCTTCTCTTGTAACTTTGCTTCCTCTCATGTCAAGCCTTCAGCTAAGTGTTGGTAAGTACGGTAGCCTGGTCTTAACTGAGTTTCCATCCTGTTTGGGTCTCTCTGTGCTTCTAGGACTTGTATGTCTATTTACTTCACCAAATTAGGGAGGTTTACTTTCTTAATTTTTTTCAAATAGATTTCCAATTTCTTGCTCTTATTCTTCTCCTTCTGGCACATGTATGAAGTGAATGTTGGACCTCTTGAAGTTGTCCCAGAGGATGCTTATATTATTCTCATGTTTTTAGATTCTTTTTCCTTCTTGGTGTTTGATTGGTTGTTTTTTGCTTCCTTATGTTCCAAATCATTGATTTGTTTCTCAGCTTCATTGACTCTACTGTTGTTTCCCTATAAATTGTTTTTTATTTTAATTAATGTACCCTTCATTTCAGACTAGACCTTTTTTATGCCGCTGAGTTCCTCAATAAGTTTCTTGAGCACAACTAGTGTTTTGAATTCTGCATCTGATAGATTACTTATCTCCATTTCATTTAGCTCTTTTTCTGGAGGTTTGATCTGTTCTTTCCTTTGGGCCATGTTTCTTTGTCTCCTCATTTTGGCAGCCTCCATGTGTTTGTTTCTATGTATCAGGTAGAGCTGATTTGACTCCATGTCTTGGTAGTGTGGCCTAATGTAGTAGATGCCCTGTAGGGTCCAGTAGCACAGCCTCCCCTATCACCTAAGCTGGGTACTCAAGGCACGCCCTCCATGTGGGCTGAGTACATTCTTCTCTTGTAGTTGAGCCTTAGTTGCTGTTGGCAGGTCAATGGGAGGGATGTACTTAGGCCAGTCAGCCACTCATAATTTTTATATATCACTTGTGAGTGTGTTACCAGTCCATTCTCATATGTGCCCTCCTTCTAGTCTGGATGGACTTGGTTTGTTTAATATTGCAGTTGTCATACTTCCACTCAATTTGATTTCTTTTTTTAAGAAGATTTTAATTAGTCCTGGCTGGTGTAGCTCAGTAGATTGAGCATGGGCTGCAAACCAAAGGATCGCTGGTTCGATTCTCAGTCAGAGCACATGCCTGGGTTGCAGGCCAGGTACCCAGTGGGGGCCACGTGAGAGGCAACCACACATTGATGTTTCTCTCCCTCTCTCCCTCCCTTTCCTTCTGTCTAAAAATAAATGAATAAAATCTTAAAAAAAAAGAAGATTTTAATTAATTAATTAATTATTTATATAGAGAGGGGAAGGGAAGGAAAAAAAGAAAAAGAGAAAATCAGTGTGTGGTTGCCTCTCGCACGCCCCCTAACTGGGGGACTGGCCTGCCACTCAGGCATGTGTCCTGACTAGGAATTGAACCAGTGACCCTTTCGTTTGCAGGCCAGAGCTCAATCCACTGAGCCATACCAGCTGGGGCAGCATTGCTAATGTTCAGCCAGGGCAAGAACATCTGGAATAAAATAAAGGAACTTTTCTTCTTCCCCTTTCTTCCTCTTGCCTTCTCCTTCATATTCAAACAATTCAGTCCTACAAATACTGGATGGGCAGGAAAAGGTAGATGTCTGGTGGAAGAGAAGGAAAGTCTTGGTGGCCCAGACCAGTAAGTCAGGGCCCAGGAAGGTGGTATTTCAGAGGGGTGAGATATATAGGTGGGGAGTCAGAAGCTGGACAGTGTGAAAATAGTATCCACCTTCAGGGGTGATCCAGTGTGGGGAGTCAGAGCCAGAGGCGGGTGAGGAGGCTATACAAGCAAGGTGGCAGCCCAGCATGGGGTGACAGAGCTCAAGCGCCATGAGCAAGGTGGGCTGGCCTGGTGTGGGATATCAGAACCCACGCAGAATAAGAAAGTGTCCCTCTGGGAGAGTAACCTGAAATGAAGAGTGTCCATACCAGAAGTTCTCTGGACAAGGTTAAATAGGCAATTAAGACTTTATTCCCTGGCTGGTGTAGCTCAGTGGATTGAGCGCGGGCTGGGAACCAAAGGGTTGCCAGTTTGATTCCCAGTCAGGACACATGCCTGGGTTGTGGGTCAGGTCCTCAGTGGGGGCCACATGAGAGGCAACCACACATTTATATTTCTCTCTCTCTCTCTTTATCCCTTCCTTCTCCTCTGTCTAAAAATAAATAAATGAAATCTTTAAAAAAAAAAAAGACTATTCAATGCTATGGCAAAAGAAGGGAGAGAGATTGAACTCAATTGTCCTGAAGCAAAAGGTAGAAAGGTTTTAAAGCCCTTAAAAGGTGAGCTAATGGGAAAATACTGAACTACCAGGGGAAGGTTGGTCAGTGGGACATATGGGGCATGTTAACTCCTGAGTTTGCAAATGTTTTTCTGTGTCATTAGGCCATCTGGGTTTGCTAGTTGGCACCCATCTAAGTTAGGCTTCCACCTTCCCACAGAGCCTGGGAGACCCTGCCTCCAGGGAGTTGGCGGTCCCAGCATCTGACTTACTCCTGTTGTGGCATGCCAGGCTGCTGGGTTCCGGAGCAACCTCACCTACAGCCCTTCCCTTTTCTGGGCAAGGCAGGCTCTCGCACCCCCATGTGGCTTCAATTTTCAGTCCCACCACCTTCGGAAGGATTTGTGCATGATGTTAGAATTTGTCTTTTTCACTTTCAGAGTCATAGAATAAATTCTCTTTCAATAACATCAATGCACTTTGACACTTATCTAAGTGATAGCTCCTTTCCAGTTCTTTGAGACAGCAACTGGCAATCAGAAGGTGAATGATGCGCACGCTTGCATATCCGGCATATCCGGCATATCCGGCATATTCGGCTATTTCCGTGTTGATTAGAAGTGTCGAATAGACTCCCATCTTCTCTTCTATGCTTTCAGGTTTCCAGGGCATACAAGTGCATGTGATTCCCAAAAATGTTTCACACTGTGACACTGAAATTGTAAAGTCAGTAACATAAAAGTCAAGTAGAGCCAGGAAGAAATGAGTTATACTTCCATGTTTCATTTTCATGGGTTTGCATTGTAACATAGAAATACTTTTCTTTACATACAGAGTGTTTTGGAATAACATCTACCTCAATGACAAATCTGTCAGATGGTGTATTGTCCTGCAGAAGGACTTCCACAAACCTTGGCTCCCGAATGCACTTCCTGGCTTCATTGATCTCATTATCTTCAAAATACTTTTTGATCATTCGATTGAAGTGGTCAATGAAGGCATCTTTACTGGTGACTTTCACACCAACAGTCTCTCCTTGGGGTTTGTCCTTGACCCCAAAATGGATGGTGTCATTGGTGCATGAATTCACACAAGCTGATGCAAATCGGAAGACTTCATTGCTAAATTTCATCTTAATGTCCTTTTCTGTGGCCGTGTCTGTGTGTGTGAGGGCTTTGTACTCATGAATGGGGTCTATGAGATTGCCTGGTCCTGTTTCCGGTGGTAGAAGGTAGTGTTCTATGTACCGATGGCTGCTCTGGGGCTGATCAAAGGGATGTGGCATGCAAGTCAGCTGTTCAGGTTTTAGCTTATTATTTTTTTTGTCTTCAGTGGTTGGTACTTCATTCAGTGCATTTTCTTTCATAAGAACTGATTCTTGTTCTTTGGTATCTGTGGTCTTGCTGAGATTATGATCACTTTTGGATGACGCTGATTTTTCCTGTTCCTTTTTTGTCTGTTGTAGCTTTTTTTGGTGTTCTGTTTTGGAGGGTTTTGTATTAACTACTTGTCCAGAATTGTGGTTGTGATTTTCGGGAAGACTCTTATTGAATTTGTCATATGCTCGTTTTATCAGAAGTGCTGGGCCCTGTGGTAGCCCCATGTCTCTGAGATCCTTTTCAGTCAATTCCTGCAGGACTAAACCTGTCACTTCTTCGTTGAACAGAATCTGCCCATATTTTCCCTCAATCTTAAGGTCTGTGGTTACCCAGTGTTTCACGTGCTCTTTGTTCCAGTCTTTGGTCAGTTCAGGTAGATTTACTTGTTCACCCATATTGGAGTTGCAACCTCCTTCCTTGGAAACATGTAATACAGTAAGTATTTTAGTATGGTACCTTATCATTGAAGTCACAGAACCAAATTATATATGTAATGATTCTTGAAACTTCTTGGTACTTATTTTAAATGTGTGTTTTTTTTAATTACTTTATTGTTGTTCAATTACAGTTGTCTGCATCCTCTCCCCTTCCCTCTCTCTACCCTCTCCAAACCCGCCTCCCTCCCCTTCTTCTGCCCTCCCCCTTGGTTCTGTCCATGTGTCCTCTATAGTGGTTACTGAAAACCCTTCTCCCCATAGCCCCCTCCCCCCTCCCCTCTGGCTATTGTTAGATTGTTCTTAATTTCAATGTCTCTGGTTATATTTTTCTTGCTTTTTTCTTTTGTTGATTATGTTCCAGTTAAAGGTGAGATCATATAGTATTTGTCCCTCACTGCCTGGCTTATTTCACTTAGCATAATGCTCTCCAGTTCCATCCATG
>PVJI01013945.1:0-45995 GCA_004026765.1 Micronycteris hirsuta | reverse complement strand
GAACTTGAAACTTTTATATTAACTCTATCTTTTGAATAAGAAAGTAATTCAACAAGATATTACTCTGGATACACACAAACTGGGAGCTCTTACACAAGTTCACTAGCAAATTAACGTTTCAAAATTTAAGTAAAAAATTAATATTGTGTTCCTCTTTCTTGTTTTAGCACCACAAAGATTAAGAGTCTTATAATATGCCGAAAGCAACTTCAAAAATCATATTTCCTTTTTAATAGAAGGTAATATTTCAAAACCTACCTTGTGTAGTAAAAATAAGAGAGGTGCTCCAGTCACTCCAGATTCCTGGACCATCCCGTCTCTTGCTCCTCACCTGAACCTCATAGGTAGACCCAGGAAGCACACCATCTGTTAGCAGAGATGTAGCTGAGACAATCTCATAGGCCTGTTAAATATTATTTGAAAATACCAGAGCATCAAGTCAATATGAACCCTTTACCAAATTGATCACAAGCAAGTCTCAACAAATTTGTAAGTATTAAAATTTTACAGCATAGTTAGCTGGCCAGAATGGAATTAAACATAAATCAATAACCAAATAACAAAGGTTGGCACATTAGACAACAAAATTTTACACAGCCTGTGAGTCCAAGAAAAAAATCACTATGACAATAATAAATATTTTTAACTAGATGATAATGAATATTGACTTTTCAAATTTTGAAATATAGAAGGTCTGTCCAGAAGGTATCCAACCATGTAATGTAAAAAACAGAGACATTTATTGAAGAAGATACTAGATACAAGAAACATTGTACACAGGACAATGATGCCTCAGTCCCCTTCAAAGTAGGCACCTTGGGACCTCACACAGTTCTCCCAATCACCATCAGCTGCCCGCCATATTTCTTATTTGAAAAAATAATGAAGGGCCCTGGCTGGTGTGGCTCATTACATTGAGCACCAGACTGTGAAGCAAAGGGTCGTTGGTTCAAATCCCAGTCAGGGCACATGCCTGGGTTGCAGGCCCAGTCCTCAGTAGGGAGTGCATGAGAGGCAACTATACATTGATCTTTCTTTCCCTCTTTTTCTCCCTCCCTTCTCCTCCATCTAAAAATAAATAAATAAAATCTTAAAAAAAAAAGACTGCATGCTTTAAAAATTAAAAGAGCCTGACTGGTGTAGCTCAAGTGGATTGAGCGTGGGCTGGGAACCAAGCAGTCCTGGTTCGATTCCCAGTTTTGGGGCACATGCCTGGGTTGCGGGCCGGGTCCCCGGTGGGGGCCATGTGGAAGGCGACCACGCATTGCTGTTTCTCTCCCTCTCATTCTCCTTCCCCTCTCTCTAAAAAATAAGTGAATAAAATCTTTAAAAAAATAAAAATAAATAAATAAATAAAAATAAAAGAAAAAATAATAAAGGAAAACTTCCCCAGGCAGGGGAAGGAAACAGACATGTAAGTCCAGGAAGCTCAGAGAGTCTCAAAGAAGTTGGATCCAAGAAGAAACACATCAAGACACATCATAATTAAATTACCCATTATTAAAGATATGGAGAGAATCTTAAAAGCAGTGAGAGGAGAGAGTTGCCTATAAGGGAGTTCCCATAAGACTATCAGCTCCTTCTCAAAAGAAACCTCACAGGCAAGAAGGGGCTGAAAAGAAGCATTCAAAGTCATGAAAAGCAAGGTCCTACAACCTAGATTACTCTTTCCAACAAAGCTATCATTTACAATGGAAGGGCAGATAAAGTGCTTCTCAGATAAGGTAAAGTTAAAGGAGTTCATCACCACCAAGCCCTTGTTATATGGTATCTTAAAGGGACTTATCTAAGAAAAAGAAGATCAAAAGTATGAACAGTAAAACGACAACAAACTCACAAATATCAGTAACTGAATTTGAAAAAAAAAAAAAAACCTAAGCAAACAACTAGAACAGGAACAGAATCACAGAAATGGAGACCACATGGAGGGTTATCAGCAGGGAGGTGGTGGGGGGAAGATGGGGGAAAAAGATACAGGGAATAAGAAGCATAATTGGTAGGCACAAAATAGACAGGGAGAGGTTAAGAATAGTATAGGAGATGGAGAAGCCAAACAACTTATATGTATGACCCATGGACATAAATTAATGGGGGCGGGGGGAACACTTGAGGGAGGGGTGTTCATGGCAGAGGGGGTAAATGGGAGAGAAAAATTGGGACAACTATGATAGCATAATCAATAATATATACTTAAAAAAACTGTTGGTGTTGGGAAAACTGGACAGCCACATGCAACAGAAGGAAGCTAGATCACCATCCCCTACACCTCTGATTCACGCTTCTTACCCTCACTCTCTCCTCTGCACCACCTGTCATCCAGCTTAGAGCCCCTGAATGGCTATTTTCTCTATTTGGAATCCAGTTCCCCCAGATATACACATCACCATCTCCTTGAAATCCTTGCTCAAATGTCACCTTCTCAATGAGATCTTTCCCCACCTCTATTTAATACTGTAACCCACCATCTTTCACCAGCACTCCTGAACTCCTCTTACTTTGTTCTACTATCCCAATGTATCCTGAGGCAGACAGAACTGTTCTTGATACCTAAAAGGTGCTCAATAAATATTTACTGAAACAATGAAAAAAGGATTTGATGCAATTCACAGTACAAATGCATGCATTACACTGCACGTAAACAAATATATTGAGCAACTTTTTTAAAAGGATTAAATGTAAAATCAGAAATCAAAGCTTATAGGTAAAAAAAAATTATAAATGAATCAAGTTTGTGTAACTGATCTTCCTGTAGCCATTTAACTGTGTGTGTCTGTATGCGTGTAAATGAGAGGGAGAGAGAAGAGAAATGGGAGAGAACAGGGAAAATGAGAGAGAGAAATCAATCTAATATACACAAACTTTTTTGGAAGAGGAACTTTCTCTGGCACTAAATTCTGGAAGGAATTTGTCATGTTCCTCAATATATAACACGGTTCCATATATAAGCAACACTGAGTAACATCAAATGATTTTTCTAAAAGCATTTTACAGAAGATGCAGAAATGCTGTTGATATGGTAATTTCCTATGCTGATCTTAAATGAAAGCCAGTGGTATAATATCAAATTATAACTGATTCTGTTCTACAAGGAGCAGGCACATTTGATATGCAGAGGGCACTTTCTATGGGACTTAGATGGGTCTCACCTTTAGTTGTGTCTCAACTTTTCCTTGTATTTACTTACTTCTCTCATACTTGTTGTAGAATTCTCTGAATATTTCACTTGATATTGAAGCTGAAAAGGTGCCAGTGTTGAACTGGACCAAAAAATCTTTAAGTTAGCACTGTCTGTGATTTCCATATGCAACCCTGATGGTGGATCTGGCTTCACTTAAAAAAAAAAAAAAAAAGAAGAACACTTTTAAGTCAAGCAATTTTTATGATAACCATTACATAAAGTCAAATTGAATTTTTAGCATATCCCATTCTTTCAACTACTTAAAAAGTGGCCTTATTCAGTGGTCAAGTACATAACCAAAATATTGGGTCTACTCCTTGTATCTTATCATAGCAATCGCATTTCCTTCTTCCTAAGTGAAAAAAACTATAAATTAGTAAATAGAATTATTTTGATAAGTGTGAATTCCTGGTATTAAAAAAGTCTTCTTCACTTTATTTAACTTTTTATGTAACTTCACTTTATTTGGCATTTCCTAAACTTATTTGAAGCCTCCCATGCACTATATCCTCTCACTTGTTTTGGTGGATAACAAGGAAAAAAGTATTTTGCAGAGCCCTATTTGGAAAATGCCTACAGATTATGCATACAAATTAATGTATATATGTATGCAAAAGTCAGAAATTTCCCTTAACTTTAAAATACAACCCAGAAACACCTATTGAAATAACTCACAGCATGTATATTTTGCATGTAATAAACACAGCATGAGCAGACCTTGATTTGTCACCAGAAATGGGGAAGGAGTTTCTCAGTCTAATGGGCTGTCTAACCCGGTAAATGATTTCTGAGTTCATATGTATACGTGTGTGTTTATGTATGACATGCATTTTTGTATATAAATATGTGGAGTTATGCATCTGTGTGCAGTTTTAAACATATAACAAAATCTGTAAATTATTTGCAGAAGCAATGTAAACATATAACAATAAAGAATTAATTGAATAAATTTATGGTTCATCCTTATAAGGGAAATCTGTATAGCTATTAAAAATCATATTAGAGAAGAATATTGAAGATGTTTAATATTGTTAGTTTTGAAAGTTTATTAAATAACATCTGTACTTGAGGTCCTGATTTGTTAAAATTAAGTAAAAAGCATATGTATAAATATGCACTAAAAATAGGAAAAATGGCAAAATGGTAGAAGACAGATGATGCATTTTTCTTCTTTGTGCATCTGTTTCAAGGTTTTTACAATTAACAGAAAATAATCAGTATATTGAATATTTACTGATTTGATTTTTATTTTCAAGAAATAAAATGGCACAAATATTTTTCATATTCTATGTTTTTAGAAATTTGGATATAGTTTTTCGCTCTTCCTTGAGTCAAAATTAATGGTTTTTACTTTATGCAACATATTGCAAGTTGTATGTACTTTAAAGAAGGGATAGCTAAACACTAAAGTCTAAAAAAAAACAGGTGAAATTCACTGAGTTCCTATGACCCAAAACAAAACAAAACTCTAAATCATAAACTATAAACTATATACAATCCCATAAACACCTAAATGATAGAGACTCCCAAATATGTATCTCCTCCGAGCTCTCCACTCATATATCCTACTGCCAACTCAACATTTCTTGCGTTTCTCATAAGCATCTCAAACATAATGAATCAGATACCAAATTTCCCATCTGGTACCACCCTTCACGGGCATGCTCAGGTCCAAGCCTAAGTGTTATCCATGAGTCCTCTCTATTCTTCACACTCCATACCCAATCCCCTAGGAGCTTCAGTCTGCACTATCTCCCAAATAGATCCCAAGTCTGATCATTATTTTAATTATTCACTGGCTTAACCTTAAGCCCTGCGGACAATTACAGGAGTGTGTTAGGTGGTTCCTCTGCTTCCACTCTTGCAACCATTCAACACCTCTTCCTCATCAATTTATTTCTCCACACACGGAGTAAATTTTAGATTTGCAAATATGCCCCCCCCACACACACACACGCATACACCTGGTCGTATGGCTCTCCTGGTTCAAAAGCTTCCACTGCGCTAGAAGCAAATCCAGACTCTCTAACTGTGGCCTATGACATGATCTGAACACAGACAACTTTGACCACATCTTCAAATATTCTACCTCATTCACTCCAAGCACGAGGGCTTCCTCTTTGGTTCCTCAAAAGACCAAGCTTGTTCTATTTCAAGGGTTTAGTGAGTGCTCTTCTTCCTGTTTGGAGCACCTTTTGCTCTGTATTTTTGCATGGCTATCTCTTCTTCATCAGCTCAAATTCTATGTCCTTAAAGAGACTTTCTGTGACCTCCAAACCTAAAATAAGGACCCCCAGGCCTAACAGTCTCCACCACCACCTGCCATTTCTTTCATGACATGATTTTTGGACATTATCATATATACCCAAATATGTGGGAAAATCCCCATAGTTATCCCTAGAGAAAGACAAAATTCTTCTTAAAGTTTCTATACAGTCTATCATAGCTCTTTCTCTTTATTTTAAAAAACAATTCAATTCAATGCTGGCTCCAAATGTTTCTGAAAAATCACCTGATAGAACTGGTTTTAAAAAGAGACAATAATATTTAATAAACATTTTGTATCTTTTTTCCCTGAGGTATAACTTCATAACTGAACTACTTAAGTATCATTATAACTACGCTGTGAAGACACACCCCCAGAGGACAAATTACTTGAAAGTCCTAATGTTACCATATAATGTCATATGCAGATTCAAAATGTGATATATCCCCAGTAACTTAGAAAGTGGAGAAAATTGTGTCAGATACCTAGAAAAGTCACTCAAATGATGTCAAAACAACGATGTAAAGATGCATGTAAACAGCTTATATATAACTGTTCGAGGAAATATGACTGGAAAATAGTAATACTGTTAAATTATATATTTCATGCGTAATATACAATGTAACATGTACACAAAACTGAGTGAATAAGTTAAATAGTTTAAGTTAACATTTACTTACATTAGTTACATTTGTAGTGGTATATTCAAGTTGATCAAAAAAAAATTGGGGGAGATCTTTCCACTAAAAATATGGGACATTACCTATTATTTGAGTTTTTCTTGTGATCAAATTTGTATAGCAAATCACTCCTTGTTTACTTTTTTGTTTATCTCTGCATACCATTATTTATCCCTGCTCTCTGAGGCAAGAACTTTGCATCATTTACCACTGTTTTCCCCAGCTTCCAAATCTTGAGACTCTAAAAAATATTTATTGAAGAAATAAATTCAGGCAAAGAAAAACCTCTAATTATTTTTATAAATAGTCATCTGAGATGTAAAAAAGTGATAACCAAACAATTCATTATCTATTAGACGGATCCAGGATTTAAAAAAATCAATCTGTTTTCAAGAAAGAATTTAAGTTCCAGCTGCAAAAACGACAATGCTACTGTTAAGCCCTTCCAGAAGCTGCTCTCGGTGCTCCCTGGCACGGCATCTGTTGTGCCATCACCGCAGTGCCGGTCAAAGCGAGGGAAGCTAGTGACAGACTTTGTAATCGGGCTTTAACCTGTTTGTATGACTGATGTTTCAGGTCTGCGATCTTTCTTAGGCACAACTTACCGATATTCATGGGTCGAACCGACACGAGAGGTGACTGAAACACCACTCCAGCAGATGTGATTTTTAAGTACATAAGAAGACTGTCGTTGAGTCTGGCTGCTGGCACGGACACGCGGCATTCACAACCTCCGTGAGCACTGCAGTTGCACGGAACGGGCTGAAAACTGCCCGTCTCAGGGACCGGCGGTGGCTCTTCTAACACGTCAGGCCTTTGTGAAAAAGGAGAGCTACATGTTAATATAGATGTGAAGGTACCGGATATATTTAAAATGTAGGATACAAAACCCAAATTGAGATAACCTATTCTGGATACCCAGCTTAAAGGACAATGGCAAAAAAGACACATTGTATTGGGGTGGGGGGGGCGGGGGGGAGAAGATAAAGGTTAAAGCAGGTGAGCTGTCAGAAATAATATAAGCAAGGAGATAGCCAAGCAATGGGGAAATAATAAAAGGTAAGAAAAATTGCTATCTTTAAATCTTATGCCCAGTGTAAATATCTTTCAAAATAAGCATGAAATAAAAGCTTTTGTTTAGACATACCAAAGCTGAAAGAATTCATCACCACAAGGCCTGTGTTATAAAACATGCTAAAGAAAGTACTTCAGGAAAAAAAAAAGAATGATAGCAGATGAAAGTCTGGTTCTACACAAAAAAATAAAATGTAACTAAAAGGGTACTTACTGATAATATAAGCAAAAAGAATTACCATGTACTGTGGGGTTCATAACATCAGTAGAAGTAAAATGTATGGCATTAGCACCGAGCTTGGGGAGAGAGAGGTGTTAGCATGCAGTGAAGTGGTGCAATATGCCTCGGAGGTATAATACCAGACTACAGGACGTTGAAGACCTATATTATATATTGTAAAGTAACCACTAAAATAATAAAACTAGTTATATTAAAAAAGCTACAATAAAAAGTCAATTAGTGTAAAGACAGAAAAATAGATTACCGGAACAGAGTAGAGACCAACACCTATATGGACAACCAATTTTCTACAAAAGCAAAAAAAGCAGTTCTGTGGAGAAAGGATAATCATTTCAATGAATTGTGCTGGAACAATGGGATATCTATATTCCAGGGAGGGAGAGAAAGCCTTTGATCCATACCTACACCAGATCCAAAATTAATTCAAAATGGATCACCAATTCAAATGCAAAACCTAAAGCTATGAAACTTCCAGAACAGAACATGGGAAAAAATTTTGTGACCTGGGATTGGATAAAAATATGTCAGCCTCAACACCAAAAGCATGATTCATAAAATCAAATTGATAAAGTGGACTTCTATCAAGACTGAAAACTTCTGTCCTTTGAAAGACATTACGAAAAATACAAAAAGACAAGTCATAGATTGAGAGACCATATTTGCCTGTCATCTACCCGATAAAGTGCTCGTATCAAGAAGATATAAATAATGCTCGAAACTCAATAATACTAAAATTAACAACCCAATTAAAAATTAGGCAAAGCCCTGGCTGGTGTGCCTCAGTGGATAGAGCGCTGGACTGTGAACCAGAAGGTCCCAGGTTTGATTCCCAGTTAGGGCAAATCCCTGGTTTGCGGGCTAATCCTCCAGTTTGGGGCATGAGAGAGGCAGCACTCAGTGTATTTCTCGCATATTGATATTTCTCTCCCCTTCTTTCTCCTTCCCTTCCTCTCTCTCTAAAAGTAAGTAAATAAAAGCTTTAAAAAAATAGACAAAGACATCAACAGTCCATTCACCATAGAAGATATAAGAATGAAAATAAGGCCCTGACCAGCGTGGCTCAGTGGGATTGGGAAATAACATTCACAGACCTTTAAACGTGCAAAGCACTACTACTGCTAGACACTGTGGAAGGAATAACTATGGTAAAAAGCACACTAAACACTGAGACTTAAACTCAAGTTCTTCTGTTTGCTTATTGAGCCACAGACCAGAGCCATGTAAGGGCATTTTGTGAGCCTCAGCCTCCATAATCAATAAAACAGAGAAAACGCTGCACCATCTATCTTTTCAATGCTGATGTAAAAATCAAAGAAAATTACATGAAAGTGTTTCTGAAAACTTGGAAATGCTATCCACCCATAACATACTGTTTTTAATCAGAGGTGGAATGACTTTGCATTTTTGATTTTTGTAAATCTTTCAACAAAACCAATAACTCAATTTTTAAAAATATCCTGCCATGGCTTTTATGTGTTTTTCACGTATTAAAATAAAAAGCTTTAATCCAAAGGGTATGGGACAAGTTGAATAAATTGTGGTATTTTATGTCAGAATCTTTGACTGAAGAACTCCCAAATTTTAAGGCCAAAAAAGAACTGAACAGAAAATAAGACACATATTCTTGACTAATATTTTAAAGGACAGAAAATTATAGTGGTATTTTAAAAAAACAAAAACAGTTAAAATGATACTCTCTTGACTTGGGCGGTCTTGCCGATGCCGTCCTGTTCCAAATATGGTGGACGCTGTGGAGGAGGGCCGATGGCCAGCGCGAGCAACTCTCTGGCTCTTCGAACACATTACTGTCATGTGTTCTGCTTACTCATTCTTCATTTTATTATTTCAGCATATTCAAAGAAAGTAAACTACATGGAAAATATTCATAGTAACTACATATTGCTTATAATGATTATATATAACTATATTATACATTACTGTGATTCATAATTTGTCTGTTCTTAAGAACATCTCTACTCAGAAATTTCCCAAACCACCCCAACAGACAACCCTATTGTGAAACTCTAAGAATCAATCTAAAACTAATTTAAGGATGTTCTAAGCAGCAGTCACCAAACTATAGCCCACAAGCCAAATATACCTGTTTTTGTACAGTCTGTGAGCTAAGAAAGGTTTCTTACATTTTCATATGTTCTTTTTTTTTTTAAAAAAAAAAAAGGAAAAAGAAAGAATGTCCTGTGATAGATGAGATGATATGAAATTCAAATGTTAGTGTCCATTAACAGAGTCATGCTCATTTGTTTACATATTCACTGTAGTTGCAAGGTTATGGCCTGCACAATCCAAATCATTTACTACCTGGTCCTTTAAGGAAAACAAGTTTTTAATACCAGCTCTAGGCCAAAATACTTGGTATTCCTTCCTGGTGGGCACTTGATGGGCAAAGGACACAAAAACAGAGAAATCACATTAAATATATCAACTTTCATTATATAACATTTTTATTATTTACACAACATCTTGAGGATCGATATCTATTAATGTTTCAAACTACCTTATGAGGGAACTCGTATCACCTACTTAATAGGTAAGCAACTGAGGCTCAGAGAGAAAGTAGACCTGACACTCACATGAAGTCTTATGTTTCCATCTTCATGCTCATTTCATTACACCCAAGATTCCTCATTATTACCAGATAATTTTTTCTATCACCATTGTCATTTTATCTAGAGCATTAATAAAGACTTTAGGGGCCACAATTAAAGAATCTTTAATCTGAGTTGTGTTAGTATTTCTATAAATCAGAACATTAGAAAATAAAATAATTACAAATTATTTTTTCCTGAGGAAAACATTAGATATTTTTCATATTTAAGAGAGTAGAAGTCCCTGGCTGGTGTGGCTCAGTGGATTGAGTGCTGGACTATGAACCAAAGGGTTGCAGGCTCAATTCCCAGTTGGGGCGCAAGCCTGGGTTGTGGGCCAGGTCCCCAGCCTGGAGCATGCAAAAGGCAACCACACACTGATGTTTTTCTTCCTCTCTTTCTCCTTCCTTTCCCCTCTCTGTAAAAATAAATAAGTAAAATTCTAAAAAAAAAAAAAAAAAGAGAGCAGAAATTTTTCCACATTTGTGTGAAACCTGGAAAACACCAGCTTTGTTACTTGCCAAAGTCAGCACAAGAACTCCTTTACCTTCATAAAGATTTTTTAAAGTTTTTAAGTATTTATAAACATCTAATGATACTCTAAATACTTGATCATTTTAAACTATAAGGATTAAAATAATAACCAGTAATTTTTTTTGAAAAACAGAGATAAATTGGCTTCAAACAACCAAACTTATGAATTACTGAAATTCTTGAAAAATTTTTACACAGCAAAACATTTTATGCCTTGCCAGTGTGCATATGTGACAAACACTCAGTACTTCTCTTTAATCTCACTTTACTTAAAAGTGCAAATAGTAAAAAAAAAATTATCAAATAAATTTTAAATTTGGCCTATTTGCAAATTTCACCATTTGGTCCAATTTTCCACTCAGAATTTACAGATATATATAAGTATTTAGTAGTGAATTTCATTTTTAGTAGCCACAGTAATTTACAGAAAGCACATTCTGTCCTCTGACCTTTAGTCCAATTATTTGTTTCCAAAATATTGTTCTATGAATATATTAAAACTTCTATAAGCAAAGATTTATACTAAATTACTATAAGAATAACACCAAATTGGTGCCATCCAATTTCTGATTGTGACATAAACTTAGATCAAAACATAGTGGACACACGAATGAACAAAAACTGGAAAATTTATTATCAGCTTTGCATATAATTTAATCAAGTCATTTATGTTAAATGTCGGACTAGCAATCTACATAAATGTTACTGAAAAAGCCTACTTTGCCAATCCCAAATAATTTCAAAGACGAGATTAGTGTCCCAGACTCATCTTATCATAAGAATCACCCAAAGACTTGTTAAAAAATAGATTCCTAGACCCTCCTTGAAGAATTCAGTAAGTCTGGGGCTAAGGCATCTGTTTTTAATAAAAGTCATTGATCAGTAGCTGTCAAAGCCTTAAAGCATATGAAGTTAATAACAGAACTGCAAGATGGGGAAGGAATCCTAATTAACTTTGGAATTAGTATTTTGACCATGTAAACTTTAGCCTTAGTAAAGACAAAGTAAGTCTAAACAAATATTATACTCTAATTAGTTATGTTTGTTTTTCAGAGTGGTATTGGTTAGCAATTTCAGAATTACTTCACATGTATTCTAGGACTGAGCAAATAGGTAATATATTGTAGGAAAGGGAAGCCAAGTTTATTACTGCTGGAGAAGAGAGTTACAAGAAGAAGGAAGGAAGGAAAGAAGAAAGGAACGGAAGGAAGGAGGGGGTAGGGAGGTGGGGAGGGAGGAAGAGAAAGAAAAAAAAGGAAGTCTAGAACAGGCCCTGTGGTTTTAGACTAGAATGGGAGATATTATTATGAATACACGCTTTTAATATATGTATATACCAATACATAGAGATATGTAGATCTGTATATACTATATACATCATGTGTGCATTTTGTGTGTAAACATAGAATAGCTCTGTGGTGGAGAGGATCTAGCAACAATACAACCCAAGTAACAATAAACATCTAGCCCCCAGACACTGCTTTGTAAACACCATTCCCCAATAAAACGGAATCAGGGCTCCTTAGAAAAATATCAGATTCCAGTGTTATAACAGAAAAAGTATAAAATCAACCTGGAACATATTTTAGCACTGTAAAGTAAAAAAGTCATCAAAAAAAAGTTAAAAAGATAAGACACATTGAAAGATACAGGGCCAACTTGAATAAGTTCCCACTGGCCAAATATGGGACAATTTGAGAAATAAAATAATGAGAGTAACTAATTATAGCCCATAAGCTAAAATAATCCATGAGTCCATCTTGATAGAAGGAAGGAAGGAAGAGAGGGAGAGAGAAAGGAGAAAAGAAGGAAGAAGGGAAGGAGAATGGAAAATATACTTCTCACAGTGCCTAGCACTGTGGCTTGCACACACTAAATGTTTCTTGATTGAATAACACTATTTCTAAAATGATTCAATTAGCATTGAGCACTTTAGTTTACAAATTATGCATTTTTCTTCTCTAGAAATTTCAGTTTGTTCTTTTACCATCAATTTCTCTCATTATATTCATGTTTTCCTTTATATCCTCGAGCATGTGGAGCATATTAATACTAGCTGTCCTTGTCTGCTAGTTCTATAATCTCTGTCTTTTCTGGGTCTGTTGCTATTGACTAAGTTTTCTTGTTCTCCTGGTTATGGGTTACATTTTCCTGTTCCTTCATACATCCAATACTTTTTACTGGATGCCAGACATTGTGAATACTATGAATCACATCATCTTACTTTAAAAGAAGGGTAGATTTTGTTGTAGTAGTCCATTAAGTTACTTTTGTTACAGAACCAGACAATGATGTTCTGAAACAGCCATGGGGTTCGATTGCCCACTACCAAGAAGTGTGACTACAAAGCAAAAGTTTGGTGAAAAAGGAAAGGGGTTGTTTATTTAAAGTTTATACAGATTTAGAATAACAGCAAATTTTTGCTATTAAGTCCTGCTTCCTTTAAAAACACCCAAAAAACAAATAGTCCTGCCTCCCTCTGCCAAATCAGTCCAGTGTCAGAATATGCCACTTAGAGGTACCATCTTTCAGAAAAGCAGAAGTCTACAGCTTAGCATTCCCAGCCACGGTACAGCTCCTAGCCTTTCTCAAGTCTCTGTGTGATTGGCCAGGCAGGTCCCTGCAGCACCGCCAGCTCTGCCCCATCTTCTGTAGGCAGACATCCAAGCAGCCCTCTCAGGCAAACTTCCAGGCAGACCTCCTGAGCCCCTGCAGCCTTCTTCGCAGACCTTTTTGCAGACCTCATGGCTGACCTCTCCACAGACCCTGTGGCTGACTGACCTTCAGAACTTCTGCTCCAGTTTTAAACGCTCAGCTCAGAACTTCTTGCATGATCTAACATCTGGCTCTTCCTATGGTGCGTTAGTGTCCACCACTTTTGTCAGCTCCCCAGTGTCTTTGACCCTTTTTCAGCTTCCATCTTTAGTCAGGGCAAGAGTTCCCAGCAACACACAGGGATTCAGGGAGGGCATCTACCCCTCCCTCCACCACCCCAGCCATAGCTCATGCACGCACTGTGTGAGCTTCCCCCCTGGCTGTGTCAGGAGTCACTACCTGACGTACAGTCGCGTACACAATTCTGCAGCTTCTGAGCCCTTCCTTTCAGGACAGCACAGGCTGTTAACCTGCTTTTCTTATGTAACGTGTCTTAAGTCCTGTACTTTTGCCTCTGTGGGCATCCCTCCAGCCCCCTTCCTTCCCCCTGCAGATTTTGGGGGTGACGGTGGGGCTCCCCACCATCAGGTGACCCATGCTCTGTACCCTGTTACACTGTTGCACCAATTTAAACCTTTAAAGCTTTTTAAGTTATTTTGGGGATAGTATAGGGAAGCCTTGACTCTAGGACTAATCTGGCCCCACTTAAAAGTAGGTTATTATGGGGTTCTACCAAATGTCATTGATATTCACCAAGGTCTCTCCAACCTTCTTGGTGGAAAGTTTAATTATTCTTGGCCCTGAGTGACTTCTGGGAATTGTTTAGCTTACAGCTCCTGGTAATTGTTCTCTTCCTACAAGGTTTCCTACCTAATGTCATGGGCAGACTGGTATTCAGCCAAAGAGTCAAGGGGATCCCCATAACAATTTCTGTGTACTTCCTGCTTCGAGTACTCTGCCCCATGAACTCAAGCCCCTTTATACTCGCTGAACTTCTGTCTCCGTCTTCTCGAGTCATCAATATATCCGGGCTCTACTTGAGTTCCCCAGCCCTGTGCCATGTTCTAGAAATTATCTCTAGTTTAGAAAGTCTGAATAATATAGCACTCACTTTGCTTCCTTCTCTCAGGAATCACAGTTCTGTTCTGCATTTGTCCAATATCTGAAAATAGATGCTTTGTATATTTTATCAAGCTTTCTAGTTGTTTATGACAGAAGAGCAATCCAAGACCCGATTACTCCCTCATGGTCAGAAACTACTTTTGTGGATTATTGATATTAACTTCTGAAGATATAAGGTATTCACCCAGTCCAAAAGTTGGTTTTCTTTAAAGAGAGTAGTGAAATGGGGTGGTTTCTTGATGAAAATGTGTGACCAAGGAAATCCATGTTTTAAGTGGGAGTTATTAGAGCATGTCTGTCAGCTGAGAGGAAAACCTGACAATGCAGGAAAGAAAGGGGATCATTGCAAGAACAAAGTTCTTGAGTGGGCAACAGGGGATGGGACTGAAAATCCATGAGAAAGAGCTCACTTTAGACTAGAACACAGAGACATCACCCAGGATTAAAGAAGAAATTGCATTCACAATTCAAGAAGGAAACTGCATGGGCATTGACATGAGCAGGCTGATACATTTTTGTGAAAACAATCATAAGAGAACCTCCCCTCTGCTCTTTTTTTCCTGGTGAAAATCAAAAGCAAGGTCATCAGCAGATCTCTCTGGCTCTCTTTAAGGGGAACCAGCTGCAATGTTGTAAGGTGTCCTGTGGAGAAATCCATGTGACAAAGAACTGAAGGAGACCTCCAGCTACAGTCGGGGAGGACCTGAGGCCCTCAGTCCAATGACCTATGAGGAACTTGGAAGCTCAGGAAGAGAGCTTGGAAACAGATCCTCCTAGGGTTGAACCTTGAAACAACTGCAGTCCTAGCTGACATCTTCATTGCAAACTTGTGAAAGACCTTGAGGCAGATGCCCCTAGCTAAAGTACACCTGGAATCCTGACTCCCAGAAACTGTAGGATGACAAACGTTTGTTGTTTCAAACCACTAAATTTGGTGTAATTTATTATACAGCACAGATAACCAAGGCAGATATTGGTAGCTGGGAGTTGGATGCTGCCATAAAAAATAACTGAAAATATGGGAGTAGCTTTGGAACCTAGAAATGGACAGAGGCTGGAGAGAGTTGGAGAAGCATGATAGAGAAAGCCTAAATTGCCTTGAACAGACTTTTAACAGAAATCTGGATTTTGAGGACACTGTCAGTGCAGGCACAAAAAGAGGTGAGGAACATGTTATTAGAAATATGTTACTGAGAAAAGCGGATCTTTCCTCTGTAGTGGCAGAGAGCTAAGTAACACAGCTGCCATTATGTGGACAGCAGAGAATGTGCCTATGATAAATGAACTGGGTGATCTACTTCAGATTTCCAAGCAGGTGTCGAAGGTGCCTCTTGGTTTCTTCTTGCTGCAAGAGGAGAGATATACATTGAGGAAAGGACTGTTAAACAGAAGGAACGGGGCCTTGAGAGCTGTGAAATGCACAGGCTCTCCAGATGGCAAAGGGTGTTAAAATTAAGAAATGGCCTCTCAGCAAAGATCAAGGAGAAGGCAGAGAAAGGCTTATCTCTAAGAGACCTGTGGACGTTTATCTACTGGAGTGAACCCCCATAAGAGTCACAGGAGGCTGTGCGGTCTTGTGAGAGAAGGAGGAAGCAGAAACGCTGCTGGCTTAGACTCAAAGAATACAGAGTGAAACAGCCACCCTGCTCCCCAAATTGTGCTGACCAGAAGTATGCTGAGAAAACTACTCAGCTGCAGAGATGTGTGACCTTTCATGGAAAAGGGAGGGTGATACAGATGGCAGAACCAGGTACCCAGAAGACAGAGCCATGAAACACGGAGAATTACTCCTGAGGTGCAGGTAATGGAAGAAATAAGGTTAACGCAAGGGGTCGGGCGAGAGAGGGTCAAAGTGTGCTATCGTTGAAACAGATTACAGAAAGAACACGCTTATCACTAATGACAAGGTCTAGATGTATGTCCATGAGAATGGGTTTATTAGGTGGCGTAAAAAATAAAAAGAATAGTGAAAGGAAAGCATTCAAGAATTGAAGATCATCCCCTGAGAGAGCTGACAGGAGTAATAGTGAAGAGACCAAGTAAAGTCAGCAGTTATAAAATCCGCACCCCGCCCCCCCCCCCAACCGATAACCCTTGCTGAGTCATCCACATTGGTGTGTAATCAATGCCCAGCTTCCCAACCCAACCACACTGAACTTTTCAGGTCTCCAAATGTCTGTACGTGCTACCGGCCTTTACAAATGCTCTTTACTCATCTGTCTTGTTCTTCTCTGCCCCCTCATAATCTTGGCAGATACTTGTAGTGTGTTTCCACAAGTTCCTGTATTTATTACATGACAGCATTTTCAAACTTTATTGTGTCCTTTTTCTTTACTATTAGCCCCAGGAGGGCTGGGGCTGAGTTCAAGTTGTTTAACATTATTCCCCACACTCAGCTCAGTGCCTGGTGTACACAGTAGGCACCTCATGATGGAAGAAGAGAATTTCCACCATAGGTCTAAGATCAAAGATCTAAAGCAGTTCCAAAAGAGCATATTTCTTTGGTATCTCTCCTTCAGATTTTCTGACAAACATTAATATCTGAGCTCAAACAATGCTTTCCCTTAAGGAATATATTTATAGAGCTTTAAATCTCTTATAAACATTAAGTGTTAGTTCCTTTTAAAAATATAATTATTTACACAAGGAAGCATTTGAAAACTTTCTCTTGTGAACTCCCTAATGTCCAGGAAATGTGATTTTGATTAAACACTTTTCTACAGTAGCCACCATTATGGATTTTCGCTTCCATGGAGGTCTCATTGGTCAAACCAGCCAGCTCTTCCTCCTGATCTGAAGAGTCTTATTTAAATCACTTAGAGATACTTTGCCCAAAGTTATGCAAAAACTGAATTCAAGGCAGAAATAGCATGTGGCAATGGGTAAAATATACATATTACCCAAATTAACCAAATCATACAAAGGATAAAACAATTAATGTGGAAAAAAAAAGAATGTTTCTCAAATTGAATGCACTTATGTAAAAGCAGGTGAAAAGAATCTGCTCAATTCATCATATGAGCACGTTTTAAAAATTTAGTTAATTTATCATAATTTTCTCATTTTTCTGGTCCTACCATTGAGATGAATAGTAGCCCAATGGCCACACAGCTGAAAAATTCCCAGCTGTAGCTAAGTTACTATGCAATTTTGTCATGCTCTGATACATTCATTAAAAATATCTTTTTCAGAAAGGTCAGACCTCAAGACATAACTACAGTCTATCCGTGATAAAATTTAAATCCTTACACATGTTCACAAAGCTTTTCCATCTGAGTACACTGCCCTAGCCTGCTGATCACATTTGAAATTCTCTCAAATAGACACCCAGTGAGTTTTTGATCATCATCCAAAGTATTTAGGTCACTTAGGAATATACTACATTGCAAAGCAATCCTTTCCTCTGAGCTAAAATCTGTTTTACCCATTAAAGCAGGGAACTTTCTGCCCCAGGCTTCAAATATATCTTCATCCCCACAGTGCTTCCTTTATTCTCTCAATGCTCAGAAGACAAGGTGAGCCTTCTTCACTTTAAAACTGACCCTGTATCTGTGCTCTTTTTCTGGAACTTGCTCATTCAACTATTCACTAGCTACCATATATCTTCAATAGGTCCCTTTCTATTATATCTTCAACTCTTCTCTCCCTGCTGGGTCATTTTCTATAGACTAGAAATAAGCTCATTCTTTCTCACACTTAAACGTCCACCCTCAGCCGTGCATTACCCATATACCTCTACCTTCCTCACTTTACAAACTCAGCGAGGCTTCTTGGACTCTAGAGATTTATAGTTCACCCTTTTCTGTTGTGGACATTTATCTAGGTGCCCCGGCTGCCCAGCATCGGAGTGAAAAAATCTACCGTTTTGTAAGCCTGAAATCCTGGCAGCTAGGGCATGTTCTCACCAATTAGATACTCCCAGTCAGGACTCTGGCCCTTATGAGAATAGCACAAAGAAGCAGGGGCTAGCAGGGACTTCTCGCTTCATCAGCGATATCATCTTGTGACCAGCAGTTAGATGTGGAAATTATTACCACAGAGACATTCAATGTCCAGACGTGACAGCAGGGCACCCTAAGAATTAGTTCAACATAAGCTATAAATATTAACTACAGCCTGATAATCGATACAAAAATGAGAATGATGTCACTTAAGCATACTTTCTTCCTTTTTTTGTATACATGAACCGTATTTTCTATATATTCTTATATATGTATTATCTATTGTATATATACTATATACACAAAATACACATATTGACAAATTTTTTTTTCTTTTTTTTAATCCTCACCTAAGGATATTTTTTCATTGCTTTTAGAGACAGAGGAAGGGGGAGAGATACACGCCCTAACCGAGGATTGGACCCACAACCCAGGATGTGCCCTGATCAGGAATTGAACCCCTGACCTTTTGGTCTACAGGATGATGCTCTAACCACCTGAGCCACCAGCCAGAGCTTTTTTGTTTTTTTATATTAAATAATTTCCTCTGAATTTTCTCCTTCCCCTATCATTTTACATAAAAGGATTCTTGGTGGTATTACCTTTACAATTTAGTATTTAGTTTACCGAATATTCATTTAAGTGGGACAGAGTCTAAATGGAAAGAGAAATTAATATCGTCCAGATACCAGTTCTGTGAACATTGCCCAGAAATGGATACAATGACAATTAGCACATAGCATCGTCCCATTTTGGTGTCTCCTTTTGTCCAAAATGTAGTTGCATTCTATTAAGTGAAAGCATAAAGCTATAGGGAAGTTGTAGTTCAAGTATGTGTAGAAAGGGTGTGTGGATGCTATGTAGCCAATAGGGTGAGTTTTGCTGGCGATGCAGCTCTAGTCTCCACTTCAAACCCACCCTCTATACTCTGCTGTCCCAATCTGTGGCTGCAACTCTGCTCACTCCTGGATGCTCGTTAATTTCTACCTACAGGGGGCGCCAGGAGACCAGAAGGTTGATGGAGGGACAAGCGACTTGATCCTTCTTGTTTTGCTTCCCATTCATCACCCCAGTCTCTTCACCTGGAGACCTGCAGTGGATTTCAGTCCCCAGGCTTCCCCCCACTGCACATTCTCAGAACCAACCACAGCACAGCTCCTCAGAGACACTTCAATACCAGCCAGCTATCTTCCCTTCTTCATTTATATGCCTTCCAGCTCTGCAGGGACCCCTCCATCAAGTGCCTGAAGCAGTACCAACTCCTCAGAAGTCAGCTCTTCCAGATCCTTCCTCAGAGTTTCTTTTTGCTCTAGCTACCTCCCTTTCCTCTCCCGGAAACAGCTCTGGCCAAAGTCCCCATTACTTCAACATTGCCAAATCAATAGATATCATTCAGATCTTACTACACCTTTCTGTCATATCTGGCACAACTGACCTCTCACTAGTCCCACCTTTAGACAATAGTATCTCTTCATCAGTATTTTTTGGCCCGTTAATACATTTTTGGAGGATAAATGTATGACAAAAATTTCTTAGAACGCATTTTAGCAATATTGATTCAACAAATAATTTTGAAGTATTGTGTGAATACTTCCAGAGAGTTAATTCTAGAGTTAAGAATACTGTTAAGCATAGCAAGTGCTGTGTGTGTACATTTAGTACGTGGTAGAGTCAGGTGGTCCAAATCTAAAATATATCTTAGCAACCTCTCTCCCAGAGATTCTCAAACTTTGGTTCTATCAGAATCCCCTAAAGGGCTTGGGAAAACATAGATTGATGGACCCCACCCTCAGAATTTCTGATTCACTAGTTCTGGGGTGGTCCTAGAGAAGTGAAATTTCTAAAAAGTTTCCAGGTGATACTGATCTGCTTCTCAATACCACTGACTCACATGTTTTTTTCTTATTAGCTCTTATTCAGCCCTAAACACTCAACTTTTTGACGGGAGAGACCTCGTTCTTCTTGCTGATGCACGTAAAGAATTACAGATCAGCAAATCTACTAGTGTGCAATCAGTTTATTAGTGATCCATTCCAACGGAAGAAAATGGGACTACCTAGAGTGGGGGATGAAAGGCAAAGTTTCAGGGCTAAGCAGGGCGGCAAAAGTAAGAGCGGCTAAAGATCAGGGTGGCAAGCCCCCAGGTGGTCTGAGTCCTGGTGGCCAGGGAGCCAAGAGCACCAAGAGCACCCTGAGCGCCCTGAGCCTCTGAAGAGAGAGAGAGAGAGAGAGTCTTTTGTTCTTAGGACTTACATAGTTGGTGGGATAGGAGAAAAAAGTTACATACTGATTAACGGGTAAATGTGGTGCCAGCTTTCCCACGGGGAATGTGATTACCCAAACTTAGGTATGTGTGGGGGTCTGTTAGCCCCAATCCTTATCTTGCTCCAGATTCCATTTGTTCATCTTGTCATAAAACAAATATGTGGCAGGATGCAGTTAATTAAAGTTGGGGCACTTTCCCAAAGTCATTTAGGGGCTCTTTCTATAAGCATTAGAGACTCCCCAGTAAAACAGATAGTGACCAGAGGCAGATAATTAACCAAAGTTGTTTTACGGCTTCTTCTTTGGGCCCGCCCGCATTCCAGGCCCTGGGTGAAAGCACAGTTTCTGGGCTTTGTTTCCCAGACAGTGGAAACGCTACATAGAATTTCAAGGACTTCCGTTCTTCCTCACTAACATTGTGTTTCTTGTGATGTTGGAACACCTGGCAATATTATCAGACCAAGCTCAGCACTAAAGAGTTTGCGGGTGAGACATGTCTCCTTCCTCTTCCCTGCCTTGGTTTACTACTCATTCTACCTAAGTGCGAAAAGGTGTTTCCTGGCAACCAGGAAGGTAGATGCTGGCCAGTAATAGCAGTGCAGTCTCAGAGTCCTTCCTATGCTGTCTCCTGCCTCAAACTCAGCCCTCTCCTTCCTTAGGAAACCTTCGCACCTCCCTTCTGTCACCAACTGTACTAGATATCCTCATGTGAGGCTCCCACTCCACTCTTGTGGGCCCGTGGCTTCGTCACCAACTGTACTAGATATCCTCATGTGAGGCTCCCACTCCACTCTTGTGGGCCCGTGGCTTCGTCACCAACTGTACTAGATATCCTCATGTGAGGCTCCCACTCCACTCTTGTGGGCCCGTGGCTTCCTGTGCCCACCAAAACACACATCAGTAACCACTGGCACTGAAATCCTGTGCCCTTCTCAACCACTAGCCTGGGAGCGCTTCAAGGACAGAGATCATGCCTGTTCTTTGTTTTTTTCTTTGACATCTTTACTTTTCTTTCTTTAAATTTTTTTTCTTGTGGTAAACATGAAATTGACCATTTTAAGTGGACAATTCAGTGGCATTAAGTACATTCACGTCGTTGGGCAGTCATTACCACTGTGCGACTTCGCAACAGTTTACATCTCTGCAAACTGAAACTCTGCACACACCTGAACAAGACCCCCCCACTGCTTCTGCCCCCAGGCTCTGGCAACCGTCACCCTGTCCCCGTCTCTATTTATCTTTCTATGTACAGTGTTTCCAGCACCGCGCCTCCTAATGGCATGATTTCCTATCTGCAGAGCTGAAGAGGGTGAGTCTTTCTCAAGCATCAAACAAAAGAACAAATAAGGAAGAGCCTTAAAGAGTTCAAATTCACATAGAAATGGTACGTATAATACTGGAGTTCTTAGTAAACTTGAATGTTGTATTAGCTGTTAGGATCGTAAGTGGATGGCTATTTGAAACCACCATCTTGACACTCCACATAGCACAAGTAAAATTAATCACTTTATATTTTTAACATAATAATGAGGAAAAAAGTCTACCTGAAAAAAATAAAAAAGAAAATGTTCCCATCCTCCACTAAAAATATCAAAGACCTCTAAATTGAGTTCATATTTTTCTCAGACTATATGCCCTTTCCTATCCGCAATGTCCTGCCACCTGAATCAACAGGAGGAGAAAAGAGAAAACCAAAATGGAACAGAAGGTTGTATAAAAAAAAATACAAATTCCCTCCTAGACATTTACACAACGTAAAAGGAAAGGCAGGGATAGGAGAGGTTTCACAATCCACTTCTGTAGATAGGCACTCTTTCATTTTTTAAAAATGTGTCATAAAAATGTAAAAATTAATTTGGTACTTACAGAACATATAAAAGATGGGCCTTAAGGTCATAATTCTTGAAAGAATCCTTAAATAATGGCTCTATATAACAGATGAATAACTTCAAGTCCTCTTTCATCCAGCACTGTATGTTCCAGTTTGCACCTGAATTAAAAATAAACTACTTTAAATCTGAAAAACATTCTGAACAACTCACTGAAAGAGAAGAGCTAAATTAAATTTACCAGCGTTCTGACGCAGCTTCCACTGCCCACTCTGAGAGGAAAAACAGCCTCTACCTGGGGGCCGCGTTCGCCCAAGTCACCCCATCCCTTCGGCCTTCGGCCGCCTTTTTGTGTAAAGTAGGAGAATTAAATTCAGTTGTTGCTTCTCAAACTTTTTTACCCTGAACCATGTGAGTAGGAGAAACCCTAAAAACAAAATCCTCACGCAGCTCACTTCATGCTCACTTTCCAAGAGAAAAGAGAACAGTCAATATCAAAGTACAAGCAAATCCGGAGCAGTACTTATGTGTGTCTCGACTTTAGCGACAAAGGAATGACGACTCGCGTTTGAACTGTGATGCACGTCAAATTCTCGTTATGATAATATTCCAGGCTACAGTGTAACTAATGAAAGCTTATTCCACTGCGCACTGAAAGACTCACCTGGGAACGTAAGAGAGCTATAGAGGTGATTTGTAATTTAGAAAGCAAGAATAGCAATGACTGAAAAGCAAAACTAGTGTTAAGACAAGACTAAAACTATCTTAGGGCAACACTAACATACTTCCTCAAACCTGAGGGATTTCTATCTCCGAGAAGGACTTGGCAGCATTTTGAGCCCTATGAAGTAATCAGCCTCGCGGCAGAATAATAAATAGAAATCCTCAGTAACCACTACTTAAATTAGTAACTTTAGTTACAAAAACTTTAATTCACTTAGGAGTAACTAGTTATTAGCTTTTATTTATATGGTACAGAAAATTAAAATCTACAGCACCATAATCATTCCTTTTAAGTGAAAATATTAACATTTTTTGATCATTTCAAAGCTTACCCGAAGGATCCTGACTTCTTAAGTTCATTCTTAGTACATTTAATAATCACTGAATGGCTACATTTCCTTACAATGTTTTTTTTTAAAGTGTTTCATTTTAATGACAATGCAGTGGAATAAAAATTTTTATAACAAAATTAAATTAAATAATAATAGATTCAATGGGAGGCACTGCTAACTTGTTTTAAAACTCTGAGCCCTGGCTGGTATGGCTCAGTGGATTGAGCACGGGCTGCAAATCAAAGAGTAAAACTCTGATTTTATTGCACATTTATGCTTTATCCTTATTCCTAAACTGATTTCAACAAACTGGAGTGTTCCCTCCATCTATTCAGCGTTGCCCTACCAGGGGCAATTTGGCCCTCAACAGCGCATCTGGAGAAGTCTGGAGATATGTTTGGATTGTCCCAGCTGGGAAGGGAGTGCTGCACACATCTAGTGGGTAGAAGCCAAGGATACTGCTAAATATCACACAACGCACAGAACAGCCCCCATAACCAAGAATCATCCGGCCCAAAATGTCAGAAGTGTGGAGGTCGAGAAATCCTGATTAGCCCTGCATAGTTGTGCTTTATTCTCACACTGCAGATCTCTTACAGCTGAGTCAATTGACTCTGCTCTGTTAGCGCTTCCAGAAGGCTTAGAAACAATGATGTTGTTTAGATCTTCACGTGCAACATTTTAAAAAATATTTATTTTATTTTATTTTAGAGAGAGGGGAAGGAGGGGAGAAAGAGAGGGAGAGAAACATTGATGGGTTGCCTTCTGCCTTCTGTAAGCACCCAGATAGGGGCAGAGCAGAGTGTGAAACCCAGGCATGTGCCCTGACCAGGAATAAAACTGGCGGCCTTTCGGTTTGCAGGATGACGCCCAATCAACGAAGCCATGCTGACCAGGATGCAACATTTTTAATTACACTAGCTACATTCAGCAGTCATTAATCTTAAACAACAAAAAACCTTGATTTAAAATATATATTGGTTACAGAGCAATTCTTTGCTTGAACAAATATTATTCATAAATGCTTTAAAATTTAAATATTTTCTCTATTTAACAAAATAAGGTGTGCCTTTTCTATTTTAAAGCAAATCTGGAAGACTACAAGAAATGTACTTATAAGTTAAAAAAAAGTTCCCCTGTTACATTTTTATCTTTATGGAATATTAAAAATTTGGGGCTTATTAATTTGGTCACATGATAAATCCTAATTTTATTGCTAACGCAAGATGCTAATATGTGTTAAGAATCCCATCCCCAAGACATCTATTTCATACAGCTTTCAGAGAATGAAAACATTTTGTTCAATAAAAGTAAATAACAGCTAAATCTTGGAGCATTAAAATACTTACCTGTTTGTTGAAAAGCTAAAGAATTCACTGTTGAAACCAATGCCTTCCCTTCGATGCCATCTGCATGCACAGAGCAGTTTTTATCTTCCTCCCTCCAAAAGCAACAGTGGAAAGTTGTTTTGGATAATAAGTTAGAATAGTAGGTACCACTTGAATTCAATTCAGCTTCAAAAAACGTCTCATAATGTCCATTCAAATTTGAGGTATTCTTTGAGATTCCGGCAGGCATGAGGAAATCATGGGTTGTATTTGGTGGCATGCAAAACAACTTAATGGGATTTGCCAAGTTCAACGCTGTTATCAAATAAATAAATTCTGTTTGGACATTAAAAAGATGCATAGAAAAACAATTAATCATTTTGGCTAAGACAAAAATAGCAAGTATCTAAGAATAAGTCATGCAGCGCTCACTAGCGATTATTTAACTTTGCAAGTGCTCAGTCGGGGCCTCACGAGGCAGAGCACTGTGCTTCCATTGTACAACAGGTCGCGCTTGAGAAGGCCCATTTATTTAGAGAGACAACTTCACACTTTAAAACCGCAGTTTGGAAATTCATGCTTCCTCTTTCTCACTAGTCTAATATATTTATACTTTCAAGAAAGGAAATTATAACTAAATATTTCCATTTTTTTTCTAAAAAATAATATTCTAATGAACTCCAGCATACATAAGAAATATCTGGATGGCCAATTACATAAACGAATACGGAAGTGCTATTTTAATATTTCTTAAAGAGAAAACACCAAAATGTTAACAGTACGTTCACTGACTGCTTCTAGAAAGGCTTTCTTTGTCTTCAATGTCAGGAGAGCTGGATGACCTGACTCTGCCACTGATCCTCCAGATACACGACATCACGTGAGTCGTGCCTTTAATGCACTCTCCAAGGACTAAGGCGCAATGACTAGACTTCTTACAGGAGTCTTCCATTGCTAGTTAAAGACAATTATCCCTTTTCAGATACATAAAAGTTGAAACAAGTATGTAATCACGTAACCAAAAAAATCCTCAAATTTTAGATACCTGTTTAAAAATAAACTAACAACTTTCCATAATTCTATCGTCTACAAGTTATCCAAATAATCCTACAGCTGTGTTACTTCATATACAGACTAATGCAAAATGAGAATCCTGAGAATTTTGCATGGATTTATATAGAATAAATATTTTGAAGGATTGGGGTACCTGTAAAAATGTAAGAAAATAGAAATGTTTAAAAATCAATTTACAATCATTTTAAGTTATAAAAATAATGCATGTAAAAATATTCAACCAATAATAAATAATGACTGTTAACAATTTGGTTTCTAAATCCCTTCTATAAGTTAACATAAATACGTATCAGATACAAAAATTAAGGCAAAAACGATTAGCCTAACTAATACTTTGCCCAAAGTGTCAACAACTAGCTACTAAAACACTACCGCAAGTGAATCCTCATTGCAGCTGTGTTCCTTTGTACTTCAATATTTCTAACACATTTCTAAAATTATAACATCCCAATGAAAAGAGAATAAGTTATTTCTTTGGTGTTAAAAAAACCATAAATATGTCATGGTACTAATTAAAAGTATTACATATTCATTCTATTCAGTTGGCTGAAATGAAATTAGCCTAAATTCCTCAAAGAAGAAATTTAAAATGTAATAATGAATGTCATGGACATACCAACTATTGAATCAGTTTAATTAAAAGAAATTCTATTTTGTTTGCAATGCTTTCTTTGCAAATGATATTTCTTTCCCTCCAAATGAATCCTAAACCTGCTAGGAGTCCAGAACTTGCATCTGAAAGCATATGTTTTCATGGTAACAAGATCCTAGGAACTTTCCTTATTCACAAAACTTGATCAAACTGCAAACCTTTTGGAAAGCTAATATGAAACATTTGAGTGGAACCTAACAAAAATAAGACAGAGAATATAACAGAGAATTATACAAGAAAAAATGAGCATGTTATTACATTTTGATAGCCTTTTGTGGCATGCTTTTTTTCTGAAAATCCTGAGCATTTTCTGTGAATATATAGATGGCTACAATGAGAAAGAACAGTTAGGTACAACAGGGTAGACTAGGAGAGAAGCTCACAAGAGCATCTTCAGATTGGAGTGGCCTATGAGATGCTCAGAACTAGTGGACACATAGACAAAGACTGCCAGATAAGATGAATTTTGCTAAAGGTAGCTTGACTTTAATTGTAAAAACTAGGAAATCAACCTAATTAAAGTAGATGATGATTTTTGTTAACATCAGAATAAAACTACAATACAGTAAGAAACAAGTGAAAATAGTATGCTCAAAAGTCATCAGCAATGTATGACTAATTTCAAACAGAAGCCTGTTGTGGTTCAGAGCAGTTAAAATCACGAGATAGAATAAAGAATATCTGTAAGCTTTCTCTTGAGGATATTCCTGCAATGGGTGGGAGAAAGACAAGTATACATCTTAATTTCTGAAAGCATACTTCTAGTGGTATTCAAGATGGAAATTTTTAACATACACCATCCCTCAATAATATCCCTTTATAACATTATATTTGTTATTGTTTACAAGAGTTACAGTGCAAAATAGCACATCAGCTTTTTCCTTCCTGTGGACTCAAACTGAAACATCAGCTCTTCTTGGGTCTCACACCTGCCAGTGTTTTGGGTGGAACTTATACCATCGACTCTCCTGGTTCTCCAGCTCACCAACTGCAGATCTTAGGGACTTTGCCAAAGATAAAGCTGTGAGCCAATACCTTATAATAAATCCCTTCCTGAATATATATATATATATATATATATATATATAAAATCCTACTAGTTCTGTTTCTGTGGAGAACCCTGACTACCACTACAAATCTGAATATCTATTACATTATTTTAATTCCTAAAAATCACCTACGGCCAAATAAAATCCAACAACGAAATGGTCAAAGTATATGAACTGAAAATCAAATAAGAAATATGTCAATAAACAGTGCTCAACCTCACAAATAATCAAATAAATAGAATTAAAATGAGACGCCAGCTTTTGCTTACCTGACAGGGCAAAAATTCAAAATACTGATAATTTGCTTTTTTGGCAGAAATGCAATGGAATAGCACTCATATACTTATGTTCAGACTTCAAAGGTTGCAAAGCTTTGTGGAGAAGATTTCACGGTGTCAATCAAATTCCAAACTGTGTATGCTATTCAGCATAAACATCTTTCTTTAGGAACTAATCGACAGAAATATTCCCCCAAATATTCAAAGATATATGGATTTCAATGCAGCATTATTTGTTACAGAAAAAGAAATTTCTATCAGTGAGAAATTGGTCAAAGAAACTAATAATTTAAGGTACACTCATACAGTTCATTGTCATGTGACCATTAAACAAATAAGTGTGTCAGTAAATACTGAAAAAAAAAAACTGGCATGATAAACTGAAAAGCTCTTAAGTGGAGAAAGAAACCTGCAGAACAGTATATATTAACCAATTCTTTTTTTGCAACTATAGATATGAACTCTGTGGGAGGGGGTGTGCGCTACACTTTTGGAAGGATTTTTGCATATATCAGGTTCTTTCCAAGAGTTTGGGAGTAGTCTTCATTTTCACTCTATTTTCAGAGGGTTAGAAAGTGGTTTCATTTTCATACTTATATTCTTGTTCAGTAGGCATGAGCATGAGAATTCCTAACTGGAAATGGAAAATTCTATTAGCCAATAAAGGAAAGAATATCTTGAAGCGCAAACTCTGTATCTTACACATAGACGCTTAAAAGGCAAATACTTACCCCAGTATAGCAAAGCCACACAAAATTTTTGACAAGCCATCTTACTTCTGAGAACACCTGAAAAACAGTAAATCTAAAATTAACATATATACATACATACACACACACACACACAAAACTGACATACATACAAGTTGTCTGTGGAAGATATAAAAGGATCCCTGGCTGGTGTGGCTCAGTTGGTTGCAGCGTCATCCAGCGCACCAAAAGGTTGCGGGTTTGATTCCCAGTCAGAGCACATGCCTGGGTTTCAGGCCAGGGCCCCAGTTGGGGGCACGCAAGAGGCAACTGAAACCAATCAATATATCTTGCATATTGATGTTTCTCTCCCTCTCTTTCTCCCTCTCTTCCCTTCTCTCTAAAAATAAATAAAGCTTTAAAAACTGTTTAAAATCCACCCTAGCTGGCGTGGCTCAGTGGATTGAGCACCGCCTGCAAACCAAAGGGTTGCCAGTTCAATTTCTGGTCGGAGCACATGCCTGGGTTGCAGGCCAGGTTCCCAGTGGGGGATGCATGGGAAGCAACCACACATTGATGATTGTCTCCCTCTTTCTCCCTCCTTCCCTTCTCTCTAAAAACAAATAAATAAAATATTTTTTAAAAATTGTTTAAAATCAATAAACATACTTAAAAAAGAAAATATAAAAGGAAAAGGATTATTCTTTATTTCTTATATTTTATTATTTCTTTAGGATTTTCTAAAAAGGATAGAGTTTGGAATCCTTATTATCTAATCATATGAAATGTGTGCAAACTCCTCCAAGTTTTTTCCATGCTACAGGTTTCTGATACAAAATTTTCTTATAAAATAACCCAAGGGCAAGTTTCATAATCAGGATGTGTCATAGATACAACATGTCACTAGAGTATTTCAAATGAACTGATTAGTCATTCAGTCCAACAATTAATTTGACTCACTTGTAACTCAACTGAATATTATCTGCTGAGTTAAGTAACAAAATAGATCAATTGTTTTTCCTTACATAAGTCAGTCATTCTTTTCTTTAATGTTCTGTGAAAAACACAAGCTATTCTTATGGTTTGTGATCTTGCAGTCAAGTTTTGCTTTTATATAACAAAGAAACAATCACAAGTATGAAAAGGGCATAAAAGAGAGTGTGAAAGGTGGCACCTTCCATAAACTCAAAGACAGAAATATTTACATGCACCCTAAACTGTACCAGAACAGAACATAAGGTTTACAAAACAAAAATAACAGAGAAAAAATGACAGAAATTTTTTAACAAGAGAAAAAAATCTAGGAAAGGGGAAACTGGTAGTAAGGTGACCAAAATAAGTCTGATATACAAAATGCCATTAAGTGGAATTCACTTGGTAAGGATGAGCTTTTAATTTGTATTAAGCATTCTTATGGTCAAAGTTTTCAATTATAAATTCAGAGCAATTAAAATAAGAGTCACAGTTTAAGGAAATGTACAAATAATCCTAACACTAAGAACAGAAAAAGAAATTGCCTAACTTTAAGATAAAAGGTAACATCCTCATGAATATCCTAATAGTAGCATAGTTTTTCACAAGAAATTAAAAATTTGATAATTTCTCACCCCCGCCATTGCCCATATTCCATTCTAAAGCTATCTCTTCCCTGAAAGATCAGAAGAGCCTCTTAATTGGTCTCCCTGCTGCTTGCGGCCCTTGCTCTCCAAATCAATCTATTCTCAATGCAGTGGCCAGAGTGGTCTTGCTAATGCGTAGGTCAGATTATGTCTCTCTTTCCCAAAACACTGCAGCACTTCCCTTTTCACTCAGGGGAAAATCTGAGTTCTGCACAGAACTACAAGGACTTCTGTTACGTCTCTGAGCTCATCAACCACTGCTCTCCCCTTTGCTCAAGTCACCTGCTCTGGAGAGCCTTCCTGGACCAGCCTATCTAAAATTTCAGCACCTTTGCCCTGGCTGGTGTGGCTCAGTGGATTGAATGCAGGCTGGGAACCTGACAGTCCCGGTTGATTCCCGGTCAGGGCACATGCCTGGGTTGCGGGCCAGGTCCCCTGTGGGGGCCACGTGAGAGGCAACCATACATTGCTGTTTCTCTCCCTCTCTTTCTCCCTCCCTTCTCCTCTCTCTGAAAATAAATAAATAAATGAATCCTAAAATTTCAGCACCTTTCCTACCCTAATCTGTCATATTTGTTGTTCTGCTTAATTTTTTTCTCCTTAACACTAATGTGAAAGTGATTTTCTATTTTTCTTGTTTATTGTCTACCTCTCTCTACTAGGATGTCAACACCACCCAACCAATGAAATTTTTTTTTACTCTTTCCTTTTCATCATTACATCCTTCACACACAGGAGCCTGCCTCTCACATAGTAAGTGTTTCATACACACTAACTGAATGAGTGAGTGAAGGGCAAGATATAACTCTTTTCTGAAAATCAGCTCCAAAATCATCTGGTAGCATCACTCCAAGACAAAGTTGAATAAAAGCAGTCTTTAAGAGAGGCATTCTAATATCATCCACATACAGCTCTTTGAGAATCCAACTTAATACCAGAGAGAATTTCGGAACAGCGATTCTTAATCATTTTTGATATGGACCTTATAGAGAATTTAGTGACAGCCATGTGCCAACTGCCCGAAAGACACTCATACACCCAAAATTAGGGCTATAATTTAAGAGGATTGACTAACTCTCTGAATCTACGCAAAATTCTGAAATTAAGAATTCTTTTACATTCTATACCACTCCACATCAGTTTCAGTTGTACAGCAAAGTAGCCAGAAAATCATGCTCTCTCTAGAGTGTTCCCCCATTGTCCCAAGCTGGACCCACCTGGACCCATACCCAGTTATCTCAACATTATTGACTATATCCATCACACTGCAAACCACACCTCTGTGGCTGTTCTGTATCTACCAATTTGTACTAATTAATCCCTTTGTCTTTTTCCCCAGTCTCTCCCTTCTGGCAGCTGTCAGTCTGTTGTCTTTATGGGTCTATTTCTATTTTGTTTGTTAGTTTATTTTGTTCCTAAATTCCACATGTAAGTGGAATCATATGGTATTTGTCTTTCTCTCACTAGCTTATTACACTTAGCATAATACTCTTCAGGTCTGCTGAAGCAGTCACAAAAGGTAAGGTTTCCTTCTTTTTCTATGGACGAATAGCATTGCATCATGTAAATGTGCCACAACTTTTTTTATCCACTCATCTACTGAGATATTTGGGCTGCTTCCAAACCTTGACTATTATAAATAATGCTGCAATGAATACAGGGATGCATATATTCTTTCAAATTAGTGTTTTGCACATCTTCAGATACATTCTAAGACCGGGAATCACGGGGTCACAAGGCAATTCCATTTCTAAATTTTTGAGGAACCTCCACACTGTTTTCCCTAGTGGTTGAACCAATCTACATTCTCACCAACAGTGCGTGAGGGTTCCCTTTTTCTCTACCTCTGACCCAACACTTGTTTTTGATTTACTGATGACAGCCATTCTGACAGGTGTGAGGTGTTATCTCAGTGTAGCTTTGATTTGCATTTCTCTGATGATTAGTGATTGGTCATCTGTATGTCTTCCTTGTAGAAGTATCTATGTAGGTCTTCTGCTCACTTTTCAATTGGTTGTTTTTCTGGAGTTAAGTTGTCTAGGTTCTTTATAAATTTTAGATATTAACCCCTTATCAGATGTACCATCAGTGAATATGTTCTCCCATTCCATAGGTTGTCTTCATTTTGCCAATGGATTCCTTTGCTGTGCAAAAACTTCTTAGTGTGATATAGCACCAATTGTTTATTTTTTTCTCTTATTTTTCCTACTCAAGAAGATGTTTAAAAAAAATGTCACTAAGAGAAAGTCTGAGATCTTATTGCCTTTGTTTTCTTCTAAGATTTTTATGGTTTGAGCCTTACATTAAGTCCTTAAATCCATTTCTAGTTTATTCTTGTGTATAGTGTAAAAGGTAATCTAGTTTCTTTTTTTTGCACTTATCTGTCCAATTTTCCCAACACCATTTACTGAATAGACTCTTTTTACCACATTGTATGTTCTTGCCTCTTTTGTTAAATATTAATTGACCATAAAGTCATGGGTTTATTTCTGAGTTCTCTATTCTGCTCCATTAATTCCCATGTCTGTTTTTATGCCAGTACCATGTTGTTTTGATTCTAATGGCCTTGAAGTATAGTTTGATATCAGGTAGCATGACACCCCCAAGCTTGTTCTTTCTCAAGAATGCTGAAGCTATTCAGGGTCTTTTGTGGGTTCATATAAATTTTTGGAATATTTCTGCTATTTCTTTGGAATATGCCATTGGTATCTTGATAGGAATTGCATTCAATCTATAGATTGATTGGGTAGCATGGACATTTTAATGATGTTAATTCTTCCTATCCAAGGACACCGTTATGAGCTTCTACTTATTTGTGTCTTCCTAAATTTCTTCCTTCAGTAACTTACAATTTTCAGAGTGCTGGTCTTTTATCTTCTTGGTTAAATTTATTCCTAGGTACCTTATTTTTTGTTGTTGCAATTGTAAATGGGATTGTTTTTTAGTTTCTGATAGTTCATTATTGGTATATAAAAATGCCACCAATTTCTAAATATTAATTTTGTACCCTGCTACTTTTCTGAATTCATTTACTAGTTCTCACAGTTTTTTGGTGGAATCTTTAGGGTTCTCTACATACAGTATTATGTCATCTACAAGTAATGACAGTTATACTTCTTCCTTTCTAATTTGGATACCTTTTATTTCTTCTTCTTGTTTGATTGCTATGGCTAGAACTTCCAGTACAATGTTTAAAAAGAATGGTGAAAATGGACATCTCTGTCTTGTTCCTGATCTTACAGGAATTTTTTTTTCTAGTTTTTGCCCATTGATTATGATATTGGCTGTGGGTTTGTCATACATGGCCTTTATTATGTTGAGGTATGTTCCTTCTGTTCCCACTTTGCTGAGAGTTTTTATCATAAATGGGTGCTGGATGTTATCTAATGCTTTTTCTGCATCTATTGACATGATCGTGTGATTTTTATCTTTCATTTTGTTTACGAGGTGTATCACTTTTATTTGTGGATATTGTGCCAACCTTGCATCCCCAGAATAAATCCACTTGATCATGATGTATGATCTTTTTAATGTATTGCTGGATTTGGTTTGCTGATATTTTCTTGAGTATTTTTCCATCTATGTTCATCAGGGATATTGGTCTATAATTTTCTTTCTTTGTAGTGTCTTTATTTGGTTTTGGAATTAGGATAATGCTGGCCACATAAAATGAGCTTAGGAGTCTTGTCTCCTCTTCAATTTTTTGGAATAGTTTGAGAAGGATAGTGTTAGCTCTTCTTTGAATGTTTGGAATAATTTACCTGCAAAGCCATCTGGACCAGGACTTGTGTTTGTTTGAAGTTTTTTTAAATTACTTCTTTGATTTCATTAGTTGTAATAGGTCTATTCAGATTTTCTGATTCTTCCAGATTCAGTTTTTGAAAGATTTGATGTTTCTAGGAATTTATCCAATTTGTACAGATTGTCCAATTTGCTGGCATACAGTTCTTTTCTTTTTTAAATTACTAAACATCATTTTATTGACTGAAGCTGATCAATTCTCTTAAAAGGACAGAGAGGCACATAGTATATTCTTTAAAAATTAAATTATAAGTTAAAATGCAAGTGTTTTAGACTTTAATAATTTTTTAAATGCATATAGAGCTTGATATTTCAGCAAACTGTTGTTTGTATAAGTAGATGGGATAACTACAGACCCAGACAAGGGCTCTGCTCAGCTTTGGGAGACAAGGACCTCAATTGTCAGTGACAGATGAGGTAACTTACAGTTAAAAATATTTTATAACACTTTGTCTACTTACAAGCAAACTTCAGAGCTAAAACCAGAAGAAAAGAGAATACTATCCCTCATACATTTGGAGCTCACTCTGATTAGCTACTGGTTATAATTTAAATATATGTACAGGATTTAAAAAATCAGATAGTGAAAACAGCATTTTATGTACAGGGGTTCTCAATTTGATACTCATACTTTTAAAGAACTTCTCTGGTATTTAATCATAGTCTGCATCTTTACAAGGAAGTCATTTTCTCTCATAGCATAATTCCATGTTTGTGTATGTACAGCAGAAAATAAGGTCTAATTTTTACACATGAAAAATATCTGACATGGAAATGGTTAACTTGAAAACAAACAAAATACAGATGTTTAAAAATGAACTTTCCGTTTTTCAGTTTCTGCTCCCCTTTGGTATGAAATGTTGCTTATGAAGGATTCCAATTCTCTTTGTGTTTTCAAAGTTAAGTATTAGGTATTGATATCTGCTTCCTGCCTTCCATATAAATGAGAAATCTGCTTCCACGAATATTGAATATTGAAATAGTCTCTTGTTTTCTCCAATTACTGAGAGGTGTTTATTTGAGCTGATTCTTCTGAAACTTCTAAACTATATTTGGCTGTGCTGTTGAGACTCTCAGAGGTGATGGGGAGCACACTACTCCAGATCTGTAACCATCTGATGAGATTCTGCCTGCAAATGCTTAAGATGACTTGTGGGAGAAAAATCATCCTTTTCCCTGAGCAATGCTGCATCTTTGTTCACTCACAAAATCGTAGGTCAATTCTTTTTATCAGAAGAAGACTCTGTCTCTCCCAACTTCTCATCCTCTGTTAAGGAAGAACCGAAACAGCAGGAATGCTGGGTGACAATTAGCTCACCCAAGGAGAAGCTGTATTTTGTTCCACTGCCACTTTCTGAACAAGTGCACATAGACCTGTGGTGAACAACTCTCTGCAGTTTAGAAGGCTTGAAAGTACTCATCCACTCAATGTCAGACGTAGGGCCTGGGGCCTCGATGATGAAGTCACTCGAGTGGCAGCACCTGAACTCACACATGTCATTTTCACCCAGACAGACTTCATTTTTTATGGCAACATGAGACTCCCAATCTTTCCATGTGATCATGGCTTTCAGCATCCAGCTTTTCTGATCATTTTGAACCAGAACAGTTGGCAAGGCCCAGGTAAGTACTGACATCATGCCACGGCTTTTCATCAAATGAAGTTAATGTTTCTGAGAGCTGGTTCTCTTCAGTCTGAATCTCAATTATATTACCTTTAGGAGATTTTGCATGGATTTTGCACATGGTACTTTTGTTTTAAGGTTCAATCTGGAGTTTTCCTCCCAGAGACCAAGATTTTTTTATCCATTAAGTCTAGACTCCAGGGGCTTCAATTCCTTTATCTTTGAGTAATATATCTGTATTAATTCCTAAGAATTCTCAACATTGAAATTAAGAAACTGCAGATCACTCTACTGTTTCAGGTAAATCTGTCTCAGACTATACAGTTCTGAGTTTGTACGTTCTTGCTTTGACTTGCAATACAAGTAACTCATCTTTCCTTTTTTCTCTGTCTGCAATAAAAACCAGTTCATCATGTATGCAACTCATCTCTTGCTTCAGCGAATAATCTCTTCTCACTGTTCAGCACTTTCTGTTGTCTTTTCAGTTAGATCCTCTTTTAGTTCATTGATTTCAATCTTAAGGTTATTCGATTTCTGCTTATAGTTTTGCTTTTCTTTCACAGTGGAAGTCTCCACCATCTTAGCATCATGTAATACATGCTCTAACAATTTAAATTAACCTGAATGGTCTACAGCATGACTGACTGCCTCAATAATATCTTTGTTCTCAAGGTCTCCAGAGAGGGGAGAGGAATGGGTTGCCTTCTGAACCATCTCCTTAAGCTGTAGTTGAGTCTTCTGTAAAGCTGTTTGGCATTCCATTTGACTAGATTCATGGGTTTCTACCATCTCCATGAGTAACCTCATTATTTCAGGTCTTGCATATCGTTCACCTAATTTGCTGCAATAGTCTTCCAAAGTCAGCATTTTCTACCAATCCTCTTCTCCCATGAAACAAGTTGTCTCTGATGTACTGTAACCATATCATTAAGCTCTTTATCACAATCTTTCAGCTCTCCAAAAAGCAAGTGTAGCTCTTTCCCTTATTTCTAGGTACTGGAAATCTCAACTTCTGACCTGATGTTCTGGTGCCTGGCAGGGCACAGAAAGGTTCATAGGTGTTTCCCTCAGCATCATCATAGAAATGCTGTAGGCACGCCAGCACAGAGTAGCAGGGGCAAGCCCAGAGCCCCAAAGCCCTACACCCTCAGCTGACCCAAGCAAGCCCCAGCATGTAGTTCTTCATAGTATTTTCTTCCAGTCCTCTGTATTTCTGTGTTGTCAGTTGTTACTTCTCCACTTTCATTTCTAATTTTATTTATTTGGGCCCTTTCTTTGAGTCTGGTTAAAGGTTGTCAATCTTGTTTAACTTTTCAAAGAACCAGCCCTTCATTTTGTTAATCTTTTGTATTGTTTATTTTTTTTTAATCTCCGTGTCATTTATTTCTGCTCTCTTTATTATTTCCTTCCTTCTATTAATTAGGGCCATTTGTTGTTCTATTTCTAGTTCCTTCAGATGTAAAGTTAGACTGTTTATTTAAGATTTTTCTCGCTTCTTGAAGTAGGCCAGTATTGCTATGAATTTCCCTCTTAGGACTGCTTTTGCTGTGACCCATAGATTTTGGGTTGCTGTGTGTTAATTTTCATTTGTCTCAAGATAATTTTTGATTTATTCCTTGATTTCATTGTTGACCCATTCACTGTTTAGGAGCATGTTATTTAGCCTCCATGTCTTTGTGTGTTGTTCAGTTTTCTCTTGTAATTGATTTCTAGTTTCATAGCATTGTGGTCAGAGAAGACACTTGATATGATTTCAATCTTCTTTAATTTATTAACATGTTCTGTGTTCTAACGTGATCTAACTAGAGAATGTTCTATGCACACTTGAAAAGAATGTATATTCTGCTGCTTTGGGATGGAATGCTCTCAAAATGTCAATTAATTCTAGGTGTGTCATTCAAGGCTGCCATTTCCTTTTCGATTTTGTCAAGGCTGGTGTTTCCTTTTGATTTTTTGTCTGGAAGATCTATCCATTGATGTCAATAGGATGCTAAAATCCCCTTCTACAACTATATTACTGCTTATCTGTCCCTTTATGTCCATCAAGATTTGCTTTATATATTTAGGTGCTTCAGTGCTGGGTACGTAAGTGTTTACAAGTAGTATATCCTCTTGCTGGACTGATCCCTTTCATATTATGTAATCTCCTTTGTCTCTGGTTATGTCCTTTGTTTTGAAACCTATTTTGTCTAATATAAGTATTGCTACCCAAGCTTTTTTCCCTTTCCATTTTCATAAAATACCTTTTCCATCCCTTTACTTTCAGTCTCTGTGTATCTTTTGTTTTGAGGTGGGTCTCTTGGAGGAAGCATATATATGTGTCTTATTTTCTTACCCATTCACTGCCCTGTGTCTTTTGATATCAGCATTTAATCATTTACATTTAAAGTAATTATTGATAGGTACTTATTTATTGCTATTTTATTCTTTATATCTATGTTCCTCTCCTTTTCTTTTTTCTTTCTTTTTACAGAAGGCCCTTTGCAATTTCTTGTACTACTGGACTAGTGGTAATTAACTCTTTTAGCTTTTTCTTGTCTGGGAAGCTCTGTATTTCACCTTCAATTTTAAATGATAGACTTGCTAGGTATAGTAGTCTTGGTTTTAGGTCCTTGTTTTTCATCACTTCGAATATTTCATGTTAATCCCTTCTGGCCTGAAGTGCTCCTGTTGAGAAATTAGCTGACAGGCTTATGGGAGCTCCTTTGGAGGTAACTGTCTTTCTATTGCTGCTCTTAAGATTCTCTGTTTATCTCTAAACTTTGCCATTTAAATATGATGTGTCTGGGTGTGGGCCTCTTTGGGTTCATCTTGATTGGGACTCTCTGTGCTTCTGGGACAGGTGTGTCTTTTTCCTTCATCGGGTTAGGGAAGTTTTTAGCCATTATTTCTTAAAACAGATTCTTGATCCATTGCTCTCTCTTCTCCTTCCATACCCTTATGATACAGATGTTGTTGTGCTGGATGTTGTCCCAGAGGACCATTAGACTTTCCTCATGTATTAGCTTCTTTTTTCTTTTTGTTGCTTTGCTTGGGTGTTTTCTGTTATCTTGCCCTCTAAGTCACTGATTCGATCCTCTGCTGTTGATTCCTTCTACTACATCTTCATTCCAGATATTGTATTCTTCATTTCTGACTGGATATTTTTTATGCTTTCTATGTCCTTTTTAATGTTTGATGTCGGTAAACAAAGGAGTTCTCCTTCCTGAGACAATCCTCCATAAGCCTATCTCCCCAAATTGAGCCACTGATGGACACCAAGGTTTGAGGATTTTGAGATAATACTGTCTAACATTCTCCTGGTATGTAGTCATTCTGTGTTGACAAGTAAAAGGAGTAATGTGTTTTAATTGATATATTTGAAGAAATATTTATGAAACATACAAAGACTCATCCATAGCCTGATCTAAACGATGCATCAAGTATACCTGGATGTGGAGGCAATAATTCAATTTGCATAACGCACTAAGCAAAGTAAGCATATTAAATATATCACTAACTAGTGATTACTATAAACTTTAAACAAAAGGAAAATCAAAATATACATTCTGGTAAATTATGATATTATGGGTTTTTAGCAGAAAATCAGACTGTTCAACTTCTATCATAGGGAACCCTTTTTGTGTTACTTTTATGTACCTAATTCTACTTAAATATAAAACAGGATAGTCTCAAACACTACTTGAGTGGATAACTGGGCAGGAAAGAAATTATTCACAGTTTACTCCACTGACCCCATAAAATCTCTAGGTTTATAGAAAAATTTATGAGTAAGGAAAGCAATTCTGACAATTCTTTGCCTTGATGAATAAGCTCAATAAACTCCATCTGCCACTAATTTTTGCTTTTACTATTCTGCAGGAGAAGTACCCATCTATCTTTCACTTAAACAACATTTAAGCTTTTCATTTAAATATAAATGAAAAACACTATTACTTCAAGTGTCAAATATTTAACAAAATAAATATTGTCTGGTCTATTTGTGGTAACCTTGTCATTTTAAGTATGTTTACTTTTATTTCTTCACTTAAGATAGAAACTGGTTGTTATTCCCATCAAGTAGCTTTAAAGACTTAAATTATTTTTAAATTAAAAAACATATTTTTCCATCATCCTGGCACATAGCATGTCACTTTGAAAACATACTTCCAAGTAGTTTAATTACTGAAGTGACTCTAATTGTGTTGTCTTGTCTGAAATTAACTCCTTGAAAATTCAGAGGGATCAGCTACAATTCAAAAATTTGAAGTCAACACTCTTGAGTCAGCATAGGCATCTTACCTACAAAGTAATTTAAAAATCTGTACCTAAATCAATTCATTTAAATATTAAACAAAATGTTAAATGAAAAGAAAAAGCAGTCCGAGTATTTTACACAGCCCTAGAAGGGTAGCCACGAGTCTCACAACCCAAACCAGAAATGGTTCAAACTCGTTGTCGCCAGGATCAGCACTGGCATAGTGAGGGGAGTGGGCCTGGGGGCTACTGTTTTTCACTACAGGTCTTTGTGGTCATATGCATGGGTTGTTTTCATGCAAAGTTATTATTTAGTCCTTTTAATTAAAGTGCTCTGAGATTTCAGAGAAAATGGCTACTGTCAAAGTCCTAGGACCAACAAAAGTTTCACATAGTGAAATTTTAGTTGAACACTCAGAAATGCAAAGGAAGAAAATAGTGTTGTATTTCTTCTATTTTCAGATTCACAATATTTTTCACATATCTGACATCAGGATCTTTGTTAAAATCGATGTCATCTGACAATCACTGATGGCCTGGTAGCAGCTGTGATCTGGTTGCCATTGATTGCATACATAAAAACTGGGGCACTTGTCTCACGACGGACTGGACAATTTTAACCCGTCAATATTTCAATCAACAGCCTATTTAAAGATCATTTAATGAAGGAATACGAGGCCTGAGTATTGTCTAGAAATCTTACGTTGACATCTTATGACAATATTACTAAAGACCCAGCATAAAATTCGTAAAATGGGCAAACCTACAAGAAAATCTCAGAAACCATAGTGAAGCATTCTTGAATGAAGTGCTACATCACAAATATTCTTCATAACCCAGAGTATGATATTATTTGGGAAAATACGGACATCAACAACACTGAACTGCAAAGTGATAAAAACAAAACCAGATTCTGAATATAAACAGAATTCCTTAACCAATTTTTTTGATTTATGCTTCTTATGAAAGTGTTAAGATTTAAACAAAAATTGTCATTTAAAAATTTCTAAAAGAGCTCTCCCAGTAGTTACAAAAACTTCTAAAGGATGAAAAGGCATTGTGAAATAGTTAAATAACATTTTAAATAGATAAAAATCACAATGTTTAGATTTAAAGAATCGCAACTAAAAAGAGTGGTAATTAGGAGAAATCAGAGAGATTACTTTTAGTTTGGGGAAACTGTAAGAGATCCCAAAGGAAAGTGAGGATTTAACTGCCCCTTTGAAGAATGGGGAGGATATGAAGCATATTGCAAGTATCACAAAAGAGATTCAAGATCAGCCAAAAAAAAAAAAAATCAATAAAACACAAGAGGAACCCCTGTGTGAGAACTGATTTGCAAATTTGGAATCAAAAGACCAAGAGACCATTTGTGCAGATGACTGTTTCTCATAGAAAGAATATATTTACATACTGTTTGTTCTGGGCAAAAACCTTTTCTCCCCCAAATCAAACCTGTGACTAACAGTGTTGTTGCAAGACACTCGAGTGGCGAGAGAAATACCCAGCTACCTCTCGGGTAAGTCTAATATGATAAGTGCGTCAACATTCGAAGAGTAACATCTTAATAATGTTGCAGCAACTACAATTATTGGGAGCTTATGTGAAGGTGTCAACACACTTTCTCTCTGTTAACTATATGTGTGTGTTTATCTACATGTGTTTATCATTTATTTTCTCTTTCATCTCCTGAACACTGACCAGTTTGGTTCAGAAATTTTGTTGGTGCCTACAAAAATCTAATTGTTCGATTATTTCTTAATTTTCATAGGTTTAAACACCCAAATAGTAACAGCTGCTAGTTAAAGTAAAACTAAGATAATGTAATTCTGAGAAAAACTAAGTTGTCGTATGCCTTCCCAAAATAGATATTTGGTAACATCTGTTCTTAAACATGACTTCACGTTTTTAAAGCCTATTATAATACCATTATAGAAGCTCATGAGAATCTCTATTTGGCTCAGGCCTTAAGTTTAGCTATTATGCAGTACAAACAGATGAACACTTATACATTCCCATAAACGTTATAGAAATTATTGTCCCAGGAATAGAGCCTCTCTCTCTCTCTCTCTCTCTTTTCTTTTCCCTCCCTCCTCTATCTATCTTCTCTCCCTTCCTCTTTCTCTCTTTTTTCCTTGCATTATTATACACATATGTATACACATTTGTAAGGCTATATTATGTCTAGATCCTTCCCTACTAATTGGCAAGGACTTTAAATTAATGTTTATACCACAACACCCCTTAAGCGCCTCCAGCAGGTCATTTCCAGTTTCTAGTCCATACTATTCTAGTTTGATTAAATAAGTCCATAGGATAACACAAAATTTTTTTCAACTAGTTCTCAAATGCATGACTCTCTCCTTCAAGGTCACCCACACCTCACCAGGCCATGGCTCCCCACAGCTCTGCTCTCTTCTCAGCCAGCCTCCACGCTGTGCAAAGCAGAACTACAACTGTATCCCCATGGAGGGGATTATCTCAACACTTCAATGAGAAGCAAATGTTCTCCACGCTAACTGCCAGTGAACTGTTTCCACTCTGGGGGAGACTTCATTTGTGTAAAATTGTTTAACTGGGAAGAATCTAGCCTCCTAATTTTATGAGAGAATAAGTGACTTGCTGACTTGCTGAGAATCAATATCCCTCCAAATTCCCCATAGCCTACTTTAAACAGATGAAGTGTTCACAAATCCAAAAAAGATTTTAAACTTCCAATATCATGGCACTTAAATTTGACAATGATTTTTACTCTTTATTCAGCATTTCTGTCTCTGATATTTCTGATACTTACTAAAATTCATGTAAAATAATATAATGGCATTAATCACATCTTAAGGCTTGGCATGTCAGATTTCAGGGGTTCAGTGTAGATATATTTCATTTTTATGTTCAAGCCAATAGGTAGTATGGGGATAACCCTAACTCAGAACTACTTTAAAAGGTTGTTACGTATGTAAACATACATATTAAAATAATATCCCCCCAATACAGCAGCAGAAACATAGTGAAACAAGAGAGTCACTCCAATAGATGAAAGAAAGCTTCCATTCAGTAAGAATATATAACTTTAAATGTGTATATAAATTATAATATAACCTCAAAATAACATATTATTATGTAGCTTCAAAATATATAAAGATGAAAATTCAGAGTATTACAAGGAAAAAGGCAGAAATCCATACAGATGGTGGAAGATTTTAACACTCCCTCCTAAAGAATGAATAAACAAAACAATACATACAAAATATGTAAGGTACATGAGATGGGAAAAACACTAACAAATAACACTGGAACAGCATTAACAACTTCAGCATACATTGAACTCTGCTCCCCCAAAACACAGATTAAACATTATTTTCAAGCACCAACGGCACATTTACAAAAACTGAACATACACAAAGTATAAAGCATGTTACAAATAAAACCAAAGGAACAAAATCAGAAGGACCACATTCTCTGACCACAGAGTTTTTAAGGCAGAAATAAATAGCAAAAACATAACTGCACAGATGCCCTATGTTAGGACATCAAGAAAAATATTTTGAGCAAACCACTGGACAAAACAGATAAAATAAAAATCAAAATATATTTTAAACTGATGACAGTGAAAGAAGCACCTCAAAACTTATTTCATGCAGATTAAGGAGTCCTTAAAGAGAAATTCAAAGTCATAAAAAATAACATTCCAAAAAGGAAGAAAAGCTGAAAATTAATGGGCTATCATTTACTTTAAGATGTTAGAAAGAAATATAAAAAAATCAAAGAGGTTCCAGCCGAGACGGAGGCGTAGGTAGAAACCCTTTGCTTGCTTGCACAATCAAAAGGAAGATAACAACCAATCTAAAATCAATAAACAACCAGAAGTGCCATAAAATCATGCTGCATGGAACTGCAAATTGTCTTGGAACATGGAATTAAAGAAACAAACAGAACAACCAGACAGGGAAGGTGGTAGACGGAGAGAAACTGTGGTGAGGCGTCGGACTGTGGGGACATGGTGGCAGGCTGCATGGGAGGGGCTGACTTAAGGGGAAACTGAGACTCAGAGGTGGCTCTGGACTGTGGCAGTTGCCACAGTGGGAAAAACTCCCAGTCTCACACGAGAGTTCACTGAAATGTGAGCTAGAGACGAGCAGGTGAGCTGCATCATTCCCTCTCTGGCCCCTCCCCCACAGCAGCTCCACAGCAGCGCAGCAAGGAGGGTTGCCTAGCCTGCCTGAATACTGAAGGCCCCGCCCCCTTACAACTTATCTAGGGCCCCGGGAAAAGAAATAGGACCAATACGAAAGAACAGAGAAAAACCTCAGAAGGAGAGCTAAGTGATGAGAAGATAGCCAACCTATCTGGTGGAGAATTTAAAGCCCTGGTATCAAAATGCTCACAGAACTGACTGAGCTTGGTCGAAAAACGAAAGAACAAATGAAAGATACCCAAAATGAAATAAATCAAAATATTCAGGGAACCAACAGTGACAGGAAGGAAACCAGGACTCAAAGCAACAATTTGGAACAAAAGGAAGAAATAAACATCCAACTGGAACAGAATGAAGAAACAAGAATTCAGGACTTCCTAAGATGGCAGCATAGGTGAAGGCACCGTGCCGTCTCGCACAACCAAACAAGGAAAAAAATCAGAAATTTATACAACCAAAAACAGCCAGATCTGACAGAAAATCGTATTGAGAGGAAGTCCGACAACCAAGGAATTAAAGAAGATACATTCATCCAGTCTGGTGAGCCGGGAGGAGCAGGGCGGAGGGAGAGCGCTCAGGGACCCCGCAGCGAGCTGGTGAGCAGACGGCAGGACCGTGGGTGGAGGGGCAGTTCCTGCGGGGATGCAGCACACGGAGACGGGAGTGCCTAACGGAAGCGCAGCCAAGCACCCAGCTCATCCGGACCCAGCGGGCCAAGACTGGTGAACTGGGCAGGTCTGCATTCTCGTGCAGACAAACCGGGAGAGAAAGCAGGGTGCAACCCATCGGCGCAGATTGAGAGCACCTGTGGGGGTGGAACCGGCGGCGCGAGGAACTCCCGGCCTCACAGGAGACCTCGCTGGGGAGACCCGCGGGGGATTGGAGCTGTGCAGCCCATTCACCGACCCCGGAGCGACCCCCGGAGCCAGCGCAGAGGGACTCAAATCGCTTGCAGGAGGCGGTGTGGGTGCGGAGAGCGGAGAAGGTGCCATTGTGCTCTCAGGTTCCACCCCCACAGGCTACGTCACAGCACAACTACCGGGAGCTTCCCTGCACAGGGGAACCCCAAGGCTCCGCCCTCCTTACAGTAACAGGCTCACCGAGGGAAAAAAAAATGGCCCCAAGAAAGTAACAGATTAAAGCTCCAGAGTTAACCGACCAAGAGATAGCCAACCTATCAGATGCACAGTTTAAAACCCTTGTAATAAGGATGCTTTCAGAATTCGACGAAAAATTATCAAAATTGCTAGAACAAATGAGCAGAGATCTGCAGGGAACCAATAGAGATAAGAATGAAACTGGGACTCAAATCAACAGAGTGGACCAGCAGAAAGAAAAAAACATCCAACCAGAAAAGAATGAATAAACAAGAATTCAAAAAATGGAGGAGGGGCTCAGAAACCTCCAGGACATCTGTAAAAGGCCCAACATACGGATCATAGGGCTGCCAGAAGGAGAAGAAGAAATCCTAGGAATTGAAAACTTATTTGAACACATAATGATGGAGAATTTCCCGAAGCTGGCGAAGGAAATAGACTTTCGGGAAGTCCAGGAAGCTCAGAGAGTCCCAAAGAAGTTGGATCCAAAGAGGAACACACCAAGACACATCATAACTACATTACCCAAGATTAAAAATAAGGAGAGAATCTTAGAAGCAGCAAGAGAGAAGGGGACAGTTACCTACAAAGGAATCCCCATAAGACTGTCAGCTGATTTCTCAAAGGGGACCTTGCAGGCAAGAAGGGGCTGGACAGAGGTGTTCCAAGTCATGAAAGGCAAGGACCTACATCCAAGAATACTCTAACCAGCAAAGATTTCATTTAGAATGGAAGGGCAGATTAAGTGCTTCTCAGATAAGGTCAAGTTCAAGAAGTTCATCACCACCCAGCCTTTATTGTATGAAATGTTAAAGGGAGTTATATGAGGTATGGAGGAATATCAACAGGGGAGTGGTAGGGGGAGAGGGTGGGAATGGGGCACAGAACAAGTAGCATAAATGGGAG